>CAACVS010000608.1:36297-77132 GCA_900660405.1 Pseudo-nitzschia multistriata | reverse complement strand
TTACACAAGAAGTACTATCCAGCAGCATTTCTCCAAAGCCTTGTTGTAGTTGTTAGACTAATAAGAAATCAGAAAGAGAGTACTAGTAGATACTACTAGTAGTAGTAGTAGTGAGTGACCACCACCACCAGCAATGGTGTAATGGTAAGCACTTCCTACAAGTACTAGTATATATGACACCAATTAAGCATCCTTGTGGCTCAAAACAGAAACAAACGATACTAAAGACCAGCAAAGGTGTGCAATTCGTTGTTTAAAAGCAAGATTCGTAACCAATGACATGGCTGGACTGGACTGGACTGCGCTGCAAAGCCTACTAACGCCGATATGTTGCTTGTTTGGAAAAAAGCGACAATGACAGTTCTTTTTTTTTCGTTAATCTGCAAAAGCTTGTGCCCTTATAATTGGTATGCTACCGTGTTGCTTCCAGTCGGACCAAGTACCGTACTTGCAAAAGTAATATTAAGACACAAACACTAAAGACTACGCTCACAACAGACGCATGCACCACTATTCTATTAAACTAGGTTTCAATCGGCTTCACAGAATTGATGCTCRTCCTCTCTTCCTTTGGTTGGTCGATTTCCTGTGATTCGACCACTCCCTCTTTCGAATCCGAACACAATCTGTGTCCAGGTTGTAACGYACACGTGCTGCATTTCGATCATTATGCGGTTGTGCTGATCCTGCTCACTGTTCGCCGCACGCCCACTTCACGGCGTTCTTGCAGCCATCGTACATACCGAGCTTGGTCTGGTTGTCAATGACGGCCTGGTTCCAGCTCGGCAGCAAATCACAGGTGCTGTCGCACAGGAGTTCAAGGTACCGGAGGGCGTCGCTGATTTCGCGGGCCTCGAGACTCCCGTCGTTGACCTCCGCGGCACGAATGGCGGAATAGGCCTCGTGGTCCCCGACTCGGCGAATGTGCAGCTTGGGGATGGGATAAAAGGCGAGCTCGCTGGGCTTGCAGGTCAGGATATCGGCAACGCGGCAGAGCAGATCGGTGGTGGCGACGGCYGGGAAATAATCGTCAAAAGCAAAGAGGGTAACGGCCTTGTCGGGTTCGGCACCGGGTTCAAGCAATCTGGACTGGAAATCGTAGACGCCCTTGGTCTTGGTTACGGTGTCGTATTCGAGTCCGACCTTGTCCAGGACTTCTACAAATGCTGTTTTCATGTGTTTGTGATCGCCGGCGTTCAGGAACAATTGAAGTTTTCCGCGACGGATCCAGGGTTCTACCGCTTCGATGAAGTTGATGATGAATGATTTTTGCGCACCCGCGCCACC
Organism: Pseudo-nitzschia multistriata; assembly: GCA_900660405.1. NCBI lineage: Eukaryota > Bacillariophyta > Bacillariophyceae > Bacillariales > Bacillariaceae > Pseudo-nitzschia > Pseudo-nitzschia multistriata. Next base: position 75,845 of record CAACVS010000608.1, on the reverse strand, counting down.
TACGGGGATCAGCAAACGGCGGGGTTTGTTTCCCGAGTCCTTCGCCCTGGCAATGCGGCGGTTGCAATCGGTTCCGATGTTTTTCACCAAATCAGCGGGGCACCAGTGTCCGGCCAGCCGCAATTCCGAAGCCGGAACGCCCATTCGCAGATAACTCTGGTAGTTGACGGGGCCTGAAYATATCATTAAAAAATGGCAACGCACCCAAATTAATGTGAGCAAAGGAACAYGTCAGCGACCAAACTGTGCCTGCGGTAGATAACAAATACCAACATCAACAACATCAAAAACAACAAYGACGACAACGCACCCTGGGTAATGTTCAGTGTCTTGGGGACCACCAAAAACCACTGCGGATAGTTGTCCACCACCAGGTTGACCACGTTGGTAAAGCCGGCTGCGGCMGCCACGAGGGCACAGATCTGGTGGGTGCAGACAATGGGCGTGTCCTTCGGGAAGGTTTTGAGGAGTGGCATCAGCTGGGCCCCCGTCAGGGCGGCGGCCCGGAGGGCGTCGGCGTCCCCACCCTTCATCAACTGGCCCCACACCTTTTCGACGTGGCTCCCGAGCTCCGAGGCCAGGCGGGAACCCTTCGAGTAGAACTGATCGACGGTCTTGATGAGATCGGACTCGGCGCTCTCGATGTTCAAAAAGTCGTGAAAGATGGTGGTGTGCCCCCGCTCCATGGCCCAGGAACAGGCCGAGTAGGCGATGCGGTGGTGGCCAAAGCCCATTCGGATGGTTACCACCACCACSGGCGGCTTGTCCTCGTGGCCCGGCTGCTTGGTGGCCAGGACGTCCCCGATGGGGACCGTGGGCTCCTTGGCGGGTTCCCCGCCCTCGGACTCGGCCTGGCGGCTCACGTACAGCCCCTCGACGTGGGGCGACTTGGTACAGACCAGTTCCACGGGGGTGGTCCGGGCGGTCCGGCCCTTCAGYCCGCGGCACTGGATCTTGTGCATCAGAGACACCTTGAGCTTGTTGGGGGGGTTGGAGTTGTACTCGGACGTGCTCACAAAGGAATCAATGTCGCACTGCGAGGGCGGGTCGTTCTTGTAAAAGTCGTACGCGGTTTCCGCCCACGATTTCAGGAACTGGTACACAGCCAYTATGGCSACCGCCAGTACGGCGACCACGATCGAGAGCGTGGGCAGGGTCATGATGGATAGGACGAATGGACGGGCGGGTGGATGGAACGGGTGGCAATGGACGGGAGGTTTTCTTCTCGCTTCCTCTTGCTGTTGCCTTTGCTTGGTTGCTTGCGGATTGCCAGCACCAATTCTTCGCTTTCGAGTCGAGTCTGGGTTAGGCTAGTCTAGTCTAGTCTAGTCTCGTTGAATCTCGTTGAATCGTTGCGAAGCTCTTTCTGTTGTTGAGGCTAGGCAGTCGAACGAATCTTCCTAAAGACAACTGTTTTTGTGATCGAACCCCTAGTGCAAAGTAGTACAGCACTACGTTCTGTACATTAGAACCAACACCGTACGGTACAGTGTACGGTAGGGCAGACCTGTCCGGGTGCCAGAACGATGATTTTTCGCGTGTCAAGATAAGAGCTACTTTACCTAGCTTTACAGTAGAACCTACAGTACTGTAGCACACAATCGGTGTCATGAGAACCCGTTGTGCGGTGACCGTTGGAAATGTGAAATATACGTGTGCTCTTTAGTGCCGTATAACTACGTGTTTACAATAAAGAGTGAGGTTATTCACTAGCTACTCGTGATCCAGCTATATCCTCACAGGAAAAAAGTCCTTAAATTTCGGTACAATTTTTTGCCAGTGCCCTTTCTTCAAAAGATCAAGGTTGCAGTAGAGGGATCCTATCTATGCAAAGTACGTACGTACGAACGTATGTCTGATGTACTTCGATGGGTTAAGGGTACGTATGGTACGTACCTCGTCCTATTATGTACGTATTATGTATTCTTGTCACTGKACCGTACGGTATGATTGTACTGGTACCGTGGACGGTGGCAGCCACAGTAGCGTATGTATCATTATTTTCCCCCCAGTTTGGTTTCTAGATCTCGTACGGTACTCGTACCAATGTTAAAATATTACTGTACAGTAGTACGTACCGTACATGGTACCGTACCGTACAGAAGTAGATGATTGAATTGATTACAAAGCGCGCCATGCCGGTTTCCGCTCTGCTGAGTCGTGAACGGAAACCCGTCTTTGCCGTTGATTTGTGCGGTAAGTAAAGTATGTATCCCAATAGGCCACCGTCGGCACGCCGCGCATTTTTGAATTGTTGTGGCACAGAGCATGTTCGAGACTCGAGACAGCAGGCTTCGGACCAAYAAACGACACCACAATACAAGCATACCGGTAGTACGAGTATACCGGTACGAACCCATACCAGGATACGACGACACCTTGTCAAAAGATCACGGGCCAAACGCTGTGATATCGCTCCGGCAAAGCTGTATCRCGACGTCAAAGAATCAGAGCGCTGCGATCTCCGACTCCTATCGTTCTTCGTCCTCGAGTGTAACGTACATYCCGTCCGTTGTTCCAYCGAACGTCGTCGGGTCGCGTTTCTGCACAGGACGACACAGGACTGATCACGAAACAGCCAAACACGCAGAAATCAAGATCAGTTTGTAGAAAGGCCGCGGCTCCAATCGGGTCAACAAGCCAACCGGACGACACGATGAGACCAGCATMCTCGATAGCGATAGCAACAGCGGTAACAACGGCAGCAACYGTTGCCGCAACGCTCGCACTGGCAACGGTGGCGATCGCAGGGACAACGAAAGGGATCGAAGGTCCGGGTTGGCTTCCGTTCGCCTTGTCTCTCGCGGGATCGGGACCCAGCGTCCGCGGTGGTCGACCCACCWGCGGGAACCAGCAGCAACGGGACCTCCACGAAGCGGCCTTTGAGCACAACCACATCTACCGGCCTCCCTTTGCCGACGACCTCGCCGGCAGTGCGTTCGGCGAGGCCTCCACCGGGGCACCAACCACCTGGTACGAATTCGACGACGACGAATACAACATCGACGACGGGGCAATCGACGAGGCCATGATCGAGGGYCGCAAGGATCTGTACGAGCGGGAGCGCTCCGATCCGAGCGACAGCAGCGGCATCGGGGGAAGCGACGGCGGGGACCAAACCGTGGAGACTGCGCAAGCACTGCAGGGCAGCGGTGCGGCCGGGGGGCTCCCCGCGGGGGCCCTTGCGGTGCTGCTGCCGCTGCTCGTGGGACTTGTCCCTTTCTGCTGAGGACGGCACGCCGAACGAATCGAATGGAATGGGATTGGATTCGGATTCGAGGTCTTTGGTCCGTCCCTCCACCGATCCCTCGCGAAACAAGGAATCCATCGGAATGGCAGCGGAATGGCAGCAGAGCTAGTCGCTTCGATTCAATGCGATTCGACTCACCGTATCGAGTCGACAGGGCAGGGGTCGAGCGCGGGCTTGGCACTGCAACGACTCTCCGGGGAAGGCGTGAAAAGACGACCAAAGCCACGGCATCCAAAGGGACCTTGGCACCGAAAAAGCAACCGAAAAACATGTCGCCGTCKATGAAAATTCCAAACGTCGTGATGCATTGTTCGTGCAAGACTTTTCCATCTCGCAATCAGAGCAGACGCCCGTGGCAGCAAATCCCACGAGGGGATGCGCCATTCGTCGGTCCACGCATGCACGGMTGYGAYCGCCATCGATATCGTTATCGTTTGCAGGCATCGCAAGACGACAGACGAAGACCGCTGTGGTGGGTGACTGTTTCTCCATCGGAGCTGTGTCCGCGCAAGCTCCTCCCTACTGCTGGAACAAGAGAAGACACCCGCGATAAGTTTGTTTGAACACAGAGGAAACCWATGGGAAACCCTGATCTTGGTTGGCAGCTTCCGTCTTCAAAAACTAGAGGAAGGCCCTGTTCAACAAACTGCTGTTCAACACTATCCCAAGGACAAAAATAAAAACATTTTCATGATTCAATTTCTCGCCGGTAATGGATGTTATCCAGTAGTAGTGAGGAGTGCAGTGGAAATTTTGAAGTAGTAACAACCACTGATATTAGATCCCGAGGAGGAAGGACCAGAAAGAGATATAGTAATGGACTTGTAGTTTTTTGTGTGGAGGGGGGACGAGGAGAGGGGAAATGGAGACAGGAAAAAGAAAAAAATGGCAGCCGTTACTCTGCAGAAGTACTATGATTGCCAATAAGGACTTGCCAGCATGGGGCTTGCCTTTGATAGATGTAGAAAAGATGGGATTCCTTTCTCCTTCCAGCAGGACGACATTCAAATTACATCCTTTTCGGTTTTTGGGACATGCTACTATTTTTCATGRTTGTGGATGAGACTTAGCCATGGTATCGGTAGGTGCTAGTACGTACCGATAGTACAGTATTACAATAGGATATCATGTTGTTATGAATAATTAGGAATGAACCATTAATACAGTACTGTAGTTAATAGCATAAGTAATACTGCTTCTAGTGAATATTAAATGTTTTCTGGTACAAACTGCACACAATCCTACACAGTTGTGATAATGAGGACATTTTTTATGGACAACAAAAAAGGGTCATAGGTACATTTAATTACGGACGGAGGAAGTAGTTACTAGTAATAGGGTTCGTACCACGTTCGTTACGTACCGTACGGTACGGCATGTACTGGATGATTTATTCGATTCATACAGTAATTCGTCATCCCTGTAGTCATCATCGTCCAATGCAATCCCTCTTGGACAGCGAACAACACGTCATCTGGTAGTGTTTCGATCACACGATTACCACGAAGATAGGTTGTGTCGTCGCGCGAATTTCTCGTGAACTACGCAGACAACTTAACTGCAACCACGTTCTTCGGAGAAAGAACATGGCAGGTGTTCCTTATGATGTCATGAGTAGAAATGCGGTAACAAATCGTAAATATCTACGAACTCAAACAGTCCTTTACAGTAGTTCTGTACCTGTACCCAAGCGATCGGCATGCCAAGCGATAGTTTCGATGTGCTGTTTGGAGACCGCAAGCCGACTACCTTACACGTAAAACTACGTAAGAGCCACTTCATTCCGAATCATTAAGATGAACGTTTTGTCATAGAATCACGACAAATTCCATGCCTTTCMCAAATCAACAAGGATCGAATAGCATCARCCCACTTCATCACAATACATCCGTTGTAATCTTTTGAACAAWKWGTGCGTTGAGAAAGACAAAAAGCAAATCGATCAACGAACTTCATACAGCAATTCACAGTAGATCACAAAGAATYGACATACGGGGCTTCATCCAGGAATTTCGTCTACCATGTCCGTGCACAAAGTACTTCTGTTGTTAATCGGTACCATAATACACAATGGATCCATTGATGCATATGTTACGTCTCCGGCGCTATCACTTTTAGTGAAGGGAAGGGGTCTAGAAGATTRTGCAATGTCRAATCGAGTGCCTCGAAGTAATAATCTTGTACGGTTGTTTTCCGGTGATCACGCTAGCTCGGACGACAGTTCTTCTTCCAGCAACTCCATCAACAATCCACTCGACGAAAAWTCTGCACCTCCCTCCTCACCTTTATTTGCGGAACCTGACGCCCCCACCACAGTGGCACAAAAAGCAAGATTCGGGGACGTCACGCCGATTTCGTCGAGAACGAGTAGCAGCCCGGCCYCTGCACAATTTGGGGACGTCGTGTCGATTCGGAAACGAAGCCCAGAAGCCCCGCAAGCAACCTCGGTAACAACAGCTACAACGATGAAAAATACCGGACAAGCCGCTCTTTCCGACAAGGAACTCCTGAGGCAGCGACGAATGCGAAACATCGGGGTTGCAATCCTGTCCATTTTCCTGGCCGTTGGGAATTATGCCTACCAATGGACTCACCCCGTCACGCCCATTCAGCTYCTGGTGAACATGGARCGGACTAGTGCCCCCCTTTCTGATATTGGAAAAAATTCCAAGCCGACTGTCATTGATTTCTGGGCACCCTGGTGAGTACAGTGCGGTTGGTTGTGGATTAATTTTTCTGTGGTGTGATCAAAGAGTTGCGTCTTGTGAAAATTGGCCAGATCGTCTCAACTATTACTTGTATTGTGATTGYCATTAAWCCAAAAAATGCCTTGCTAATGATTGAATACTGCTGCCAAAACKWAWTAGGTGCGAAAAYTGCCGTTACATGGCACCGACGCTTCTCCAAGTAGAAGAATCATACAAGGACAAGGTTAATTTTGTRATGGTCAATGGCGACGATCCGAACAATTGGCMACTAATTGAAGCCTTAGGTGTTGATGCGATTCCCCACTTGGCCATGGTGGAATCGGATGGAACTGTCGACACGGCGTTGATCGGGACGGTTCCAAAGGAATGGCTTTCCAGAGACATCGACGTTTTATTAGCCAACGCTAAGACTAAGCCACAGGAGTGCGACGCCCTGGAGAAGAACCTTGTGGATATGGCCACCGCTTCAGACGCAGAGAAATTGTGCGGGAAACAAAAACTCCCCTATCAAATGCTGGACGTCTTCGCGAATCGCAATCCAGAGGATCGTAAACTTGTCAATTTGGATGCAATTGTGGGATCGGCGAGAAGGTAACGGATCAACTTCACATCTAGGACTGGATGAGAGGTCAAAGGGGGATGGGTTGTAAGTTGATTTTGTTTCCTSTGAATACCACACGGAAATTTTGGTKGAACRAACGATACCCAATGATACTTGACTTATTTGTTACACAATCGCAACAGGACAGCCGAATGAGTTGGGTACGACTATCCATGRCTCGGCTTGATGCACCAGWAGCAATCGCTAAAGATGGTTTCTTCTCTCCTTCACCAACACAAATTAGGCTCCGCAACTCCCTGTACGGCAGTTTGAGTCGAGCCACTTTGGTCCCCTTGTCTCGCTCTGTTACGACCAGTACGCCGCAATGAAGCACTACCGTTTGCAATTGATACGATGCGAAACAGATGGATATGAAACCCGTTCACCCATAAGATGTATCGCCTCAGCTAACAAGCTTAACTCACATTCAAGAAAGTGGTTTATCACTTTGCTTCGAAATGGAGAMACATCTATCAGTACTAATCGGTASCATAACAAACCATCCATGTATCATAGCAACATATCACACATAAGCAATCACCATCCTAATTGAGTTTTACGTGTACTGTAACTACTCATACTTATCAAGTAGGTACTGTAGAAGAGAAACAGTATTGAATAATCTCACTCTTTGCTGTAAATACTTTGTGATGACACACAGGGTACATTAGGCAGGTTGTGAGTTACAACACGTCTACTRGCTGACCGCTGAACTCTGCYTTACCGTACAGTACACTAAAGATTGCTCTTAGAAAACTTAATTGTTAAAAGTAAGATGGTAATCCCACCCCAATGGAACATTGCGAGGTACGTGATAAAGATGTTTTGGTGGTTTTTGAGAATGAATTTTGAAATTTGTATTCTTATGTGAACTCCTGCGACGACGATCCATATTTATTGTCCCAGTAACAATRCGGTTTCTCTTCTACTTGGAAGGAAAATTTCTTGTCGTAGTGGTTCTGATAATCAATTGTGCGAAATACTTTCGATGATTGGGTCCGGTTCTCTGAGTTATTCCGCACTTGTTGCTTATTACTTCTATTTTTTATTCAAGCCATCAAATAGTTCTTCGATGTCGAACGACTAAGAAACTGCCTTYGAATGGGAACGATATACTTCCCTCGAAGAGTTTGAAGGGCACAAGCACAACAAACGAACAAAATATGTTAGCTCGTCTCTTCAKTACTTCTACAACAGCAGTGATTACATGATTAAGGTTGAATGATGATAAATTCGTTTTCGTTACTGTAAAAAATAGTGTTCATTATACATGTGTAATTTAGTACATACTACTCATAAGTTGCGTGTATCTCTTTCGTTCCGCGACAGCATGATTCCGCTGTGGCAGACAGGATTTTCTGTAGCGTGTCTCGGTGGATGTATTTGTTTGTTTTTTGTATGCCCTACCAGCGCAATTAAAGGCTGGTTTTTCGATTCTTAGTTCAACTTCGCGGCAGCCAAAAAGTCCGCCGCCGATACTCCTGCGATCGTACAGGAGCTTGAATCAAAGTCGTGCCAGTCGAAGGCGAGCGCCTCAAGTTTCCTCGCCACTTTGGCTTCATCGTATCCGTATTTCTCGGCGAGCACTGGCGGAAGCTTTTCCTTGATGATTCTTTGACCGAGGTTGAGGCCAGCGTAGTTGTCATTGGGGTAGTGGACTCCAGCGATGGTGCGCGCATAGGCTACCGCGTAGTCCACCCGGAGGGCCTCGCAGTATTGTTCCGGCGAAAGGTCGCATACGGCTGGCATCCAGTAGCTGCAGGTTGATCCGGCAGAGTGCATAGCTGGAAAACTTGGGTGTGTAGGGGAACCGTCTACATAGGCGGTGAAGGAGGTGGCATACTCCATGTCCATGGACTTAATGAGCGCCACCAAGTCTGCGGGGACTCCGTCAGCTTCAGTGTACTGGCCTTTGTAGATCATCCACGCTACTTCTTCGGGGCGTGGCACACCGTARTGCCACTTGAGCATGAAGTTGATAGGGGCAACGGCCTCGAACGCCCAAGTGTTGATGGCGGCGAGGCGAATGTCGGTTCCGATGAAGTCCACAACACTGCGGAACGGGTACATGTCGCGGTACATCTCAACACCGTCTTTGAAGAACTTTTCGATGATGGTCGATTGGTGGAGACCGGGGTATTCTCCCTGCACCGCCTCGGCAACAGCGTCCAAAGTGGTCTTATCCGCCCAAGAATCGGGCCAGTAGTTCATCTGGGAAGGGGAGACTCCAGAACGGCGTGCAATCTGGGCCTCCACCACTGGTCGTAGCTCGTCCCAAAACGCGGGATCGCTAGGATATATGGGAGTGACCCCAGCACGGTTCAGCCAAACCGTGGGGTTGCTGTCTCCGTGGAGCTGTATGTCTCCGGAAAGGACAACGGCATCGGCCATGGTTTCTCTTCGCACGATGTTGGCTTTTTCTCCGGTAAGGGGGTAATCGCTCGGCATCAAGGGGAAGAGAGCCGTGTGGACACCTTGGACGTAGTCGCGGCTCGGGGTGTACCGAAATGCGTTGGTGTTGTATCCCTCAATGACGGGGGGAACCTTGTTGAAGCGGAGCTCAGAGAGGGAACGCCCCGACTTTCCACCATAACCTCCGTTGGTGACCTTGATGAACTCGGAAGCCACCGGTTTGTATTCAAAGGTGTAGTCGTCGTTGTGCCAGTCATCGCCTTGTCCATGGCCTCCGTGGTGGAAACCATCGTCCCCGCTCCCCCACCAATCATCGCCCTTGGAATAGTCATCGGTGCCCCACCAATCGTCGCCAGAGGACCACCAATCGTCTCCGTACCATTCGTTCACGTAAACAACGGGGAGTCTGTTGAACCTTAACTTCCTGGTCGCTGAGCCATCTTCTTGTGTTCGAGATCCAAATAGCGCAACTAGTGCGGTGCCGGCTACCACTAGGGTTGCACAGCCGAGGATCAGATGAAATTTCATTGTCTTTGGTGTTGTGATCTTCTATTTGCAAAGGAATATTGTGCACCTTGTCAAAAAATATTGGGACCTGTGGTATGGCAATACTATTTTTGGTYTGTGACCTATTTTACATGTGTGCGGATTCTTCTCTCGCGTTTTCACGTGCTCAATTATCAAGTTTTGGATTGCTCTCTTTCCTGTCACCGCGACAGTGAAACTAAGCACAGGTACAGAAATCCAAGCCCCMGCTAATTACCGTACCGGTACCTTCTTTACTAGTAGTAATTCTGTAAGTATCTACCCATACGTAATCGTACGAATTCCAAATTAATTTCGTAAGTGGCGCCAAAATTGTTCGTCGGTTCGCATTCCAAAGATCAGTGTTATTTAGTGTAAGAGCTCYCCTGACGTAACGTCTTGCTGTAAATGAAAATGCTGTTGAAATATAACAGTTACGACCGCTTAAGTAATATCGGTTGTCATGGATAATTACTTTAGCAAATCGTGGATAAATTAGGAATTCCTTAGCTACTCTACTGTGACTCGACCACACACCAGGGAAAACAACGGAATAGGCCAACAGAAAAAATACCKATGACATATCAATTTCTTGCGCAAGCCGGACATCAAGCGCTTTCCAAAAAAAGTGATCTGGTGGTATAGCTCGGATTGCGCGCCAAGTGATCGGAKGGAAAACGAATTTTTTACTGTATTACGCGTAAAACAACAATTGAAAAATTACGTTACTRTAATTAATGCATTGGGAAGGTTAATTTAACATTCCGAATGTTAAATTTATCGTCTAGGCCTACCGTACGTAGATCCTAGTATTATTCACATTCTACATTTGGTAGCAAAATATTCTTGTTTCACAACAACTTCTTGTTGTGTTRCAACACAACACCATTTTMAAAAAGAAAACATACCATGATTCCACAAGAAACAACACGAATAATGGTGCTTTCCACGACTCTTGGGGGGTGCAACAAGACTCTCTTCCTGCGAAGAATTTCTTGCTCTGCTTACNACGAATAATGGTGCTTTCCACGACTCTTGGGGGGTGCAACAAGACTCTCTTCCTGCGAAGAATTTCTTGCTCTGCTTACCACCATACTAGTTCTTCTCCTGAAACAATTTACTTGTTCGTCACAAAAAGTGTTCGCAAGCAGTAGCGACCGCTCGCAACCTTTTTTTTTAAATACACACCCATTTTTTTTTCACGCGCCCACTGAACCTCACACATAGCATGGTTTTGGTCGCGTTCAAGCATAAACTTAGTTGCGAGGGTTGCGTTGGGTTGTTATGGWAAACCAGTTTTATTTCTGTTCCGAGGTAGAAGAAACCCTGAGTCCCACCACTGTTATGTTCACTGTTGTTGAGCCAGAAATTGTTCACAATTAAAAAACACATTGAACCATATCCCTATGCTTTYACCAAAATCCGACTAGTCCACGGTGCCAGCCCCTTCTCTCTACCGTGGTGTCGCCATTGTATTCATCATGATTAGATTTCAAACGACGACATTGTGTCTTCTTTGCGTATTGAAACCATTCACACATTCACTATTTGAAATCCAACCAAAACGATCGTGTTCATAATTGCCRCTGTTTTACAAACAAGCAGGAATTCTTGCATGCGACAACGTTTGGTCTTGTATTCGCATGCGGGCCTTGTTTCTACCAGCAGTAGCATTCTAAGCAGCCCCCCATGGAATTCTCGCATGCTACAACGTTTGGTCTTGTAGTCGCATGCAGGCCTTTTTTCTACAAATAGCATTTGAAGCAGCTGCCTGTGGAATTCTTGAACACCACGTCATGGAATTCTCGCATGCGACAACATTTGCTGGTCTTGTATTCGCATGTGGGCCTTCTTTCTACCAGTGGTATTCTAATCAGCCGCCCATGGAATTCTTGCATGCGACAACATTTGGTCTTGTATTCGCATGTGGGGTTTGTTCTTGTATTTGCATGCCGGCCTTGTTTCTACCAGTGGCATTCTAATCAGCCGCCCATGGAATTCTCGCATGCGACAACGTTTGGTCTTGTATTCGCATGCGGGCCTTGTTTCTACAAATAGCATTTGAAGCAGCTGCCTGTGGAATTCTCCCACACCACGTCATGGAATTCTCGCATGCGACAACATTTGGTCTTGTATTCGCATGTGGGNGTGACAACAGAAGCCAATCAAATCATACTGATGGCCTACTCTACAAAATCTGGACGGTGACGGAGAAAATTGCTGATCGTCTCTGTCTTGGGTGGTATGCAATTATTGACCTATCTTTTGATGAGTCAATGATTGCTTCCAAAGAAAGATCCATTGAATTTGTCCAGTATCTTCTCAAGAAGAAGCCAATCAAGCATGGTATTAAGGTGTACTGTGTGTGTGATGCTGATACTAAGAAGTTTCATTTGAGATCTACACTGATATGAGTAGTGGGTCTACATGGGATATTATTCAGTGGTTGGCACCTGGYCGCACTTCCACCAACACTCCTTGGAGGGGAGTGCCGCCCCTTGGAGCAACTTGGAGCATACTTTAAACCCAAAGCTATGGTTCTGGCCATATAGCGCCCCTTCTAGTTCCCGAGGTTAAATATACTAGTAGTATTAAGATTTTTTCAGCAGTTGGTACATCAATCCAATTTTTGACAAGATAATGGCCTTGGACTGTTCATGGACAACTTCTACACTAGTACTAAAATAAAAGTTGTGACCAAGATATATGAAGAACRCAGATGGGTATMAGTTGGAACCAATGTCCAGGCAAAGAAGAGGGTCAGTTCATGCACAGCAGAAGATTTCCCACTTCCAAAGCTATCTAATGGTGCAGTTGGAAAGGTGCAACCAAGATGGATGTGGTAGGAGGTCCTCCAGTAGGAAGAGGGGCCCTCTTTGGAGGCTGGGCCTGCTGCTGGCAAGGCTGTTGCTGTGGAGACTGTGTCTGCTGTGGCTGTTGTTGCTGCATTTCCCTTGGATTCTTAGGGATACCAAATCCACTTGCTGCTACTGCCAGATCCACTGCTGCTACTACAGTCCTTCCCTTCCTGAGAGCATTGATGGATAGCCCATCCCTGGTCTCAATCCCCATTGGATCCATCCCTTGCATGGTGTGCCTCATTGCCATACTCCCCAGAATATCTGGATTTCTGAGCAACCTGTGTGCTGCAAAGGCAAAAGAATTTTGAGCAGCWACTGGATCATTGACAGCAGTGTTTGCTTGAGCCACAGTATCAATCACACTGTTCTGCAATGTGTCAGCAACATACTTGCTGAAAAGCTGAGGCAAGGTGGCAGTCTCACCATGAGCTGMTGGCTCAGCAGCAGCCTCCTGCTTATCCCTGGCCTCACCAGCAGCTTTGTGCCTGTCCCCCCTAAGGAACAAAGTACCACACCTGCTATTGCAAATAAGACAAGAGCAAACTGGCTTTCCAACAGTATCATATGTGAGGTATTTGCTTTTTCCTGCAGCTTTTTGTTATTTTGGACAGTTACCTATACAATAAATTAAGAATATATTTTAAGAAATATAAAAATGAACTAACAGATYGTCACTAGTACACTTGATGGTTGAAGTTACTCCAATGTTCTTTGCATACAGCAACATTGCAACTTCTGCAACCATTCCTTGACATTTTTCATACTAGTAATCCATGGCAACTTCCTCAATCATCTCCTCACTGATGAGTCAGCATATCTGTGCTTTGCTTCTTCTACACAGACAACACAAAAGTTCCTCTTTACTCCTTCATACTTGAAGTTTCCATGAGCAATGGTGGTGCTGGTAATTTTGTTCACACAGAGGAAGTTGCCATGGATTAGTATGAAAAATGTCAAGGAATGGTTGCAGAAGTTGCAATGTTGCTGTATGCAGAGAACATTGGAGTAACTTCAACCATCAAGTGTACTAGTGATGTGTTGGTTCATTTTTATATTTCTTAAAATATATTCTTAATATATTGTATTATTCTTGAGAGCAACAGTGATAGCTCAGGGTTTCTCTCCACCAGCTTTTATAGCACAGGCAAGGTGGAGGTGAAGCCTGAGCCTATCAAGTCTGAGTTTAAGCTTCCTCCCTTGCCAAGCGCCGCAAGGGCTCATCTGTTGCAGCTACTCCTTTGTTTGGTTGGGAGATCAGGAAGGAAGCTATCAAGCAGTCTGTTCTTGGTACTCACTCTGCTTCCAAGCAAAAGGCCCTTGATCTACTGCCTTTACAGCTCACTGCTGAGAATACTGGTGCAGACGCCATGGCTCTCAAGAAAAGGGCAAAGGAAATGGAGAACATTTGCCCCAATGGGGAGCAGACCACTGAATCCATGGCAAAGTTTGTACAGAGGCGTGAGCTCTTTCCTGAGAGGGGAAAGGATGCTGTTGCTAGTGATAGTAGCTTGAAGCGCCCAGCAACTAGTAGTACTGGCTTAAAGCACCCAGCAGCAGTCCGGGGCCACAACTTGGGCTTGGGTCTCAAGCATGTTACCAAGCGCCCAGCTTTGAGCAGCAAAAAGCCTATCACTGCTGCAAAGAAGGCGCCAGCTGTTGCAAGCAAGAAGGCTAGCAGTYCTGGTGGCTTGTCCAGCCAGCAGCCAGAGCTCAGCTGGATTTGACTATGGAGACARCTTCTCTGATTGATTTGCACATCCGTTTAGTCCTTGTGAAGGCTGAATGCTGAGCACATTGATTCCTCTAGTGGTGGTTCCTTTCCTCCTGTTCCTCCACCATTATGATGCCCTCTTGCTGTCTCTTCTGTACAAATAAAGAAGCTGTTGCGTGCTGTTGCAATCCCTGTGATTGCTGTTGATAGCCCCCATGTAGTATCTCCTTGTTGAGGTACTACTACTAGTACTACTATTGTAATCTTGTAATAGTATAGAGACAAATTAGATTGTAAACTGACTCACTGTAGTATATTCTAAAACAGTAGGCCCAGAAGGACTCAATGGACTAGCRAGTTGGTCTGTGGTGTATTGCTCAAGTCTATTGAAACTACCCTTGATGGATATTATTCTTACTACTAAAGATAAATTGTATACAAATAGTACTGTTTTAGAATCATGGAAGGATCTCACATTGGATCAATCCCTCTTGAGTATGTCTCAACTGTAATTGAATCAGTCTAGTCAATTTGTTGAATTGTTTGAGCATCCTACAAAGAAGCTGGAGCTGTTCCAGGGGGACTGGAATCTAAGCATTCACAGTGCAATTCAATTTTAATAGGCCCAGGAGGAGTCAACTCGCCAGCAAGCCAGTCCCTATGGGATTGCTCCAGTCTAATGCTCCTACTCACTGAATCTAGCCCACTTGCTGGAGACTGTCAACATGCTGTTGTTGCTACTCCTGYTTTCTAATATCAAAGCAGTTGATACACTCCATCTACARTGTATCCACAATGGTCAAAGGTTGAATCAAAGGGAGCAAGTGACCTAAAGGCCTTGGTTCTAATGGTGTGCTCCAGGTCTGCAGTGGTCCAGAAAGGCATCGCCATCTTGCTCACATCACCAATTAGATCACAGATCTTATACTCAAAGGGACCATATTTTGGTTGGTAAGGGGGGAACAGGACAGAGCTTAAGACAGTCCCTTCTCCAGCTGGTCTCACCTCTACTGTTTGAGCTACTACTACATTGGTTAGATGAGCTCTAAGATTGTCCCAAAGAACTTTTCAGCATCAGTATCCCCTGGTGCTGGGCCGTTGCTAGATATCACTACAAATCTCCTCAATAAACTGAGCAAAGGTCCAGGCTGAGGTCCCTCCAGCTCTGATTACCTCAATCCATCTCATTGGGTTCTGGATACCTCCCCTGGTCTCTGGAGGCAGCCATGGATCCCCTGGCTCCACAGTAAAGAGAACAGTGAGCTTGTTGGTCCTCTTGTAGTGTCCTATCTTTCTAACTCTTCTTCTTATGAAAGACCATCCATATTTGCAATTAGTCCTTTGAAGGTTGAAGGCAAACTCATCCACATGAATTAACTTCCTTCTTGGGATTCCAACTACTCCAAGGGGAGGAGGATGATTCCAGAACAACTTGCATCTTCTCCTGTTCCTAAAGGTGAAGGCTTRGTAGGCTTCAGTCRACGCCCTCTTCCTGGYRATCTTCATTCCATCCAAGYGCCTGGAGATATCTACTCTTGAATAGATTCTCCCTCCCTGATTGTAGATGAATGTAGCATACTCATCTTCACTAGCAGAAGGGCTAATGGTTATACCAATGACAAGAAGCATCTGGTCTGGTCCAACAAGCTTGCTCTGGTCACTGTTACCTCTCATTCTGTATGGATCAAGACAAATGCTCCATCTTGAATGAGATACCTTACTGGCAAAAACAGGAGGAAGACCATCATCCTTGCTTTGCAGTTCCAACTCTCTTACAAAGAGAGGATAGCCTTCACTCCCTCCCCTAGAAGGATGAGGCTTTTGAGCTCTTCTTTGTTGTGTCAATCTAGAAAGACCAGCACCAGCTCTGATCTTTGCTATCTTATCTGCTGGATCAATAGCCATGGTGATTGCCGATGTCAGAAGAAGCAGTTGTCGTAAAAAAGAAGCTACACTTAACACACAATAAAATCTGTTACACTTGCTTGCTTTCTATGGTTCAAGGCTTGTTCAATCAACAATTGAAGAGAGCTATCCAGTGATACCAAGTATCTAAGGTTGAGTGGAAGTGCTGCAAATAGAGCAATTCCCATGGTCGGTTACTTTGAACCAAGTTTTTTTAATGAATTAAAAGAACAGTTTTAGATGAGCAGCGTGCTGGAGGAAAGTTTTAGGTCACGACAGGAGTAGACCCCAGTACAAATTTGAACGAGGAATCAAAACCCTTCCATTTTGAACAAAATCTGCAGCCCCTTGATCCACAATTTTCTATGGCATTTTCTACACAGCTTTTGTACTACAGACATCCAAACAGATCCAGTTTGCTCCTTGGTGGTGGTGAGCAGCTGATCTAGCTGGATCAGCAACTGCTGACCTACCTGCGTGCCCATAGCAGGGCTAGTACAAAGTCTATGTACTACATCTGCATAGTAGAATAGTTGGTAACTTGTGGCACAAGTTGACAATGTTGATTCAAAGTTCATAACTTTGTTTTAACGCTTTAAGTCTTAACTTGAGAGCACTTGCATGCTGGGCAAGCCCAGTTTCAATTGTTACAAAACTTGTAGTACTATGCGTTTTGTAACATTTGAATACTTTCTCCCCAGAGAGCAAAAAGTTTTAATTTCAAGTTCTAAACTTTGATTTGAAGTTCAGAACTTCAAATGTCCTGGTAGAAAGTCTACTTGGTTCTACTGAGCTTGTTTTTGGATGGCATTCATGATTGAAATGCCGGATTCATGATTGAAAGGCTGGATTCATGATTGAATCACCTTGAACCATTTTGTTTTGTTTTGAGGGGAATCAATTCGGCAATTCCGTCATTTTTTAAAAAYAGCTCAGTAGAACCTGTTACATGATACATGTCCAAAAGTTCATAACTTCAAATCAAAGTTTAGAACTTTAAATCAAAACTTTTTGCTCTCTGGCAAGACTGTACTATTCACCAATTGTTATGAAACATGTACTAGTACTACTACGTGTTTCATAACCATTGAATACAGTCTCAAAAGTGAGCAAAAACTTTCAATTTGAAGTTAAGAACTCTAGTAGAAATTCTACTATGTTTCACTGAGTCAGTTTTKGAATGGCATTTACGAATTGACAGGCCAGGAGGAACCATTTTGCTCTTTAGGGGAATCAATCAAGTTATTCAGTCATTTCCAAAAATTAGCTCAGTAGAACCTGGTGGTACATCATGATGTACAAGCAAGAGTTCATAACTTCAAATTATTACTTTTTGCTCCCTTTCAAGACTGTATTCAATTGTTATGAAATGCRTAGTAATTAGAGTACAAGGACGAGTACTACTTACTACTAAGTGTTGCGGATCAATTGAAACTACTATGTTTCACAGGGCATTCTTCCCAAGAATGTTAATTTAGTAGTAACATTCTGAATGTTAGCAGCGTAGGCTATGTAGAAATAAGTACTGTGGTTTTTGCTTCAATTTGACATCCTGAATGCTCTGCTTAACAGTCTGAAAGTTAGCAGGGGAGGCGTCCTCTTCTTCCTCTTTTTTAGATCCCTTCTTCCTTTTTTAGGCATGTGCAAGACTGAAGAAGAATGTGGATAATACTAGGACCTACGTAAGCCTACAGCAATAAATTTATCATTCCGTACAGTTCATTAAATAAACATTTGGAATGTTAAATTAAGATTGGGAATGCCCTGTGAAACGTAGTTTTAATTGATCCGCAACGCGTAGTAGTATCGGGAGAAGGAAACAGAAGTTGATGATTTTTTTTCAAATAGAAGTACTGTACAGCACATCGTAATACTGTGGGAAAAGTAATAAACCAGGACCTCAGTGTGGACCAAAAATTGACGGAACAACCATGGATATTGAAACCGACACAATTAGCGAAGACACCCACATGAGCACAAACCATGGACAATCGACGATCGATGGGTTGCGCATAGAACAATTATGGGCGCAAGAGCAATACGAAATGCCTCAGCGTGATCGCGAGGCTGCGTCTTATGAACTGCACGGGGTAGAATCGCGATACGACGCGGTCGAATACGAGAAGCCTGGCAATCTCATTCAAGCATTATTGGAATTTGATTACGAATTGAATAATCCCGCATCAAGTGTAAACGCCCAGGTGAAAAAGAACTATCATCGAGCCTTGAGCATGAATTCAAGTTATGTGAAATCGAGGGATCTTCGACTTAGGTTCTTGCGTGCTGAGTTTTTCGAAGTTACCAAAGCTGTCACAAGGTTTTGCAAGTATTTGAACCTTTTAGAGAGATATTTCGGCGACGTCTGCCTTATGCGCCAATTATTGCTGAAAGATTTAACCAAGCGTGAACTAAAACTGCTCAAGGAAGGCAGCATGCAATTCTCACCATCTAGAGATTCCCTGGGACGAAGAGTGATGTTTTTTGTGGGCAATTGTGGTGCGAAATACTCTGTTTTGGAGAGAAATAGAGTAGGACTATATTTGTTGTTTCAATTAGGAGAGGACATGAGAAGTCAACAGAATGGGATAGTAACAGTTCATTTGATGACCGAAGACGTTTATCAGCGACTGGGGGGCGAAAGCACTGCAGACATGTCAAGCTTTTTCTATTCCATGTTCGAGGCATGCCCATTTCGATTTTCGGCGATACATATGTGCTTTCCGAACGAACTCATTGTTCGGCTACTCAAACCGCTCATGCTATTTTTGATTGGAAAGACTGGTCGTAAAGTGTTGAAAATCCATTCTGGGGAAACCGTCGAGTACCTCTACAGTTTGAGCTCATTTGGGGTGAGGCCCGAGGACATTCCTACCACTTACTCTGGTACTGTGAAAACGCGCCAGCACATGAGGTGGATGAAMGTCCGTTGTGCTATGGACGAACACATTGAAAATCAAGCTATGGCCAATGCAGATTGTGACTACTCTACRTTGTACAAGTCGAAACTTGAACCGTTCCCGCATATATATTGCCCCGAAATCAACTGCGTTCTATTCCACAAGAATGGCGTGGCATGGGAGTTTCCCGGCAATATCAAATTTCGTGCCTTCCTTGACGAAGAGTTCCCCATTAACAATGAGTACACCAAGCACATTTCCACCCTGGAAGAGGATATTCTCAATCGAATAATTCGGTTGGCGCTCTCGCGGTGCTTTCAATTCTTGTTGCATGATCATATTAATCATTGGTATGACGAATTAACTGAACCTGACCAGTTGCGAAGATACGTTGGATTTGCATATCGCGGACATCTGAGACGATGCAGTGCTCAGAGACTTAGGCAAGGTGGTCGTGGTTGCGGTACAGAAAGAAAGAACAGGAGTGGTGGTGGCACAAAGAAGGAGAGAAATGAGGAGAGCAGTGGCTGTTTATGTCTAAATAAGATGGATAGTGATGTGTGTTCTTCCAACAAAACGCCGCAACACTTTCCCTCTTTCACCAACATGGATGGGGTGATGGCAACGCAATGGTGACATAATACCGGGCACTATCTTCTTTTGAACACAAGGATGCACCATGCATTTAAAATGCCCCATGTTCTCTTCGTGTACGAGGTCAAGTAATCTCGTGTGGCCCAGGGGGCGCATTGAAACCGCATTTTTTAAGTTACGTGAAGAGAGAAAATAATGTCATTGTCAACTCTTGGAAGAATGTCCCTTCCCGTTCATGATTCATACGCATACAAGCAAGCTTATGACGACTGCCCTAAATCAACAGCAATCTTGCACTCGTAATATTATAAAACTAGACCTAGATGTAATTCAAGCAATGAAGCAACAATAGTATTATCAATGGAGGTATCCATTAAAAAGTGTCACAACAACAACAACAATTTCGATTGCCACTTGCAATGCTTGATTCACTACTATATTAGTTATTCATAATAGTGTAACTAGTAGTAGTATCCTCTCCATTAACAAACAAGAGAAAGAATTTTTGGATTTAGGTACCATCAAAAAAATTTGAGGCAGCTTCATTTATGGTGCTAGGAACATCCTCTGATATATTTGCAGGAAAATGAAATGGCAACTACTGTTGTGTTCAAGAGTTCTTATGGATAACACCTCAAACAGTAGTACCATGTGCAATTTGCAATACGTTAAATTCAAGGACAAGTGTATGAACTGTTTCCTCTATGGTGGTATTGAATATTGCCAGTGCAGCCATATCATTTGTTGTATGAGTGGTATAAAATATTGTCTATGTATGGCTTGTGAATTTAGAATTAGTACTAGGCTTTGCATTGCATTCCTCCTTTTTCTGTGCAACAACCAATTTGACCAAGCAGTAAATTTTACTAGTTTTCCTATGTGTTTACATGCTCATACATCAACAGTTGACAACTTCTTGAATGGCAAATGAAACCATCCTAACCAGTAAAGTTACTCTCAGCAAAGATAGACTTTTGCTTGAAGGGCTGTTCTGGTGATTTGATTTTTACATGTGTGAACTCAAAAGGGATAATATTAGCATTTCACATTAGAATGGAATTGACAGGCAAAAATTGAAAAGGTCCAAAAATGTAAGTGTATTTGAACCCACTAGCAGGTAGTTATCAGAGATTTTTTTTTAAATCTTAATATTATATTTAGCCTCGTGAACTAGAAGAGGCACTATATGGCCAGAACCAGAGCCTCTCTGGACTAGGGAGAAGAATGCTCTGGTGGTTATCAGAGATATAATTTCTTAATTTTCAAACCAAGAAWTTTTTCAAAATATATGTATTTTCCAACAGACAAAATTACACTTTGGTTCTGAAAGTTATAAATTAGAATTTGTGTAAGTATGCTTACTGCACCCATTGATCCTTCTAGTACCCCCCCAAAATCTCCATACTACGACCATCACCTATAAGGGTACCAACTACACCAAGACCAAGTTTGTTTGCTGCTATTGATTTTTCCTTCTAGATTTTTTTCTTTTGGATTTTTTTTATTTTTCATTTGGCTTTTTTGATTTTTCATTTTAGTCGCGATTTTTGCCTTGAATAATTTTCAATAAAACAGACACTTTTTCATGGCAGGAACCAAACTCTTGATGATCCTTTCTGTTRGCAACAAGTAAATTCTTTGTGAGTGGCGCTTCTTGCATTTTATCCTACCAATAGCTTGTCGTTTTCTTCAAGTAACGTTGGTAATTGGGACTTGGATTGAAAAGGTCAGCCATAGGCTGATTCAGGCTGATTCTCTTGATCTTCATCCAAGATCTGAAGCAGTGCATTAGAGCTATCTTGCCTACACGACTTAACAGTTTGAAATCATCCGCTGGACTAAATCCTTTTTAGAGATTACATAAGAACATGGAATCATTACACACAAGTGCTAACAATTTGCGTCAAATCACTTCTTTAGAGTACAGTTGATGGATACACTGCATATAGGGGTGTCCATACTTTCTTCGTCACCGAAGCGACGTTTTTCACGTTCCTTCTTTGCATTAACCTTCTTTGACGATTCATCAGTGCTGCGACCATCGTGTTTTTCTTGTTCATCAATTGTAGCATTTTGCGATGTGCGATACATTTGGCGGTATGGGTGATATCCAAAGAGTTGCAATCCTTCTGCACCTTCTTTATGAAAAAAATTGTATAGCTGAGAGTTATTGGCCAAAATTTTCTGCCATTTCCCATACCGTTTTTCCAACCCACCTTCCTTACTTTTATTATGGAGCAGTTGGGGTTGGGGTTTGGGGTTCTCTGCGTATATGGATTTTAATGGTCCCCTATAACCTCCTCTGCCGCGACGGAGGTCTCTTCGGCTGGATGCAGATTCCCATTTGTTGCTCGCGCCATGGTCTTTGTTTTGTTGCATTGTCAAACAGCACAACTCTTCGGGTGTTAAAGTTGATCCTACAAATTTTGCCATCGCTGTCAATGCATCCAATCGTTCCTGGCTTCCAGATACCAGTAAATCCTCGGAGCGCACCCACAGATACTCTACTAATGGCAAATGATCGTTGCCTTGATGCAATCCCATTGCGTCGTTTCTGTTTCTGTGGCCATTGGTCGCCCAACGATACACAGCGACATTCCAATCGTTCCACAATTGCATTGCCTTTGCAAACATTTGTTCGTTCTGTTTCGTTGGCGGCACCAGAGGAGGAGCCGAAAAACGAGACCGATGCGGCTCTGCCTCCCGAAGTTGTTTTGGATATGTCAGATTGTAGAATTTGATGACGGGGCTTTGATTGTCGCTCAAAGCAACGTCTCGGCCATCACGAATAACGTGCAAAAACTTGAGCGGTGGAGGTGATGGTRAGCCAATTACCTGCTCGTCGACCTCGTGGGAAAAATAGCGCGCAGCAAAGGCCGGCAAGGCCAGCATCGATACGGGGGCCTTGACAGCGAAACGCACCCCGTTTGCCACCGCGTTCGGAAACACTGTTGCGGAGCCACCGCGATGGTCAGGACGCCCCCGCCCGGGGCCTTTGTTGCCACGTGTTGCTGCTTTGTTTGAATTCACACGCTGAAGCCGATAGAATTTAAAGTTCCAAGAATTCAGTAGCTTCTGTATTTTGTTTTCAACTCGTTCTTGGAKTCTTCTGTTTTTATATTCCTTTGGTGGCCAGTCRTAGTTATCAACCAACAAACTTCTGCCGGCGTCCGATTCCATCCCCGACCCTGTCGCTGTCGAAAGAGTACGAGAACCATTGCCATTGGAAGACAAAGAAGAACCGGACGGATTCGAACTGAAAAATCCGTCGCGGCCAAACGGTATGTAAATTTCTTCGATCAGCTCTGGCCAGCCACCGATTTCGTTRGCGTGGACATCGAAAGAATACTTGTCCTCCGAAATAATGGTGGTTCCCAATTCTCGAAGCGTCTGCACGAAGGCGCGYGTCCCACTTCCATCGGACCCACCCACCAGCAGCATGGGCTTGGACCATTGAGCACTTCCAGGGCCCTCGGAGCGATTGATTTTCCCAGAACCCATGGGCGTGGGCCATTGAACCCTTCCATAGCCCTTGCGACCTCTTTTGTCATGGGTCGAAGTACTGGTACTGGTCGAGGTTATGTGCGGCTGTAACGGCATAACACGGCCGTTGCTTTGGGTCGAAGTTATGAGCATTGTCGTCGACGTGTGCACGTGAAAGAGAAAGGCTTGGAGTGCCAAAAACAAGACAACGACCGCCCCTGTCAAGACGTGCCTCCAATATTGTCTCCATAGTGCTCTTCGTTTACTTCTTGGTGTTTTTGCCATGCCTATTCTCCTCCTGTATTATGTTGGTTTGTTGTTATYATTGTACCGTACATGTGATTGGAGCAACCAATTTTTGTTGCAGTAGTACGTCAACGTAACTGTGCGAGTACGGGTTGCTTCACAGGAACCTGCACTACTCGTACCCATGTGCCCATCCCCCTTGTCGAATTCCTCCGCTAGAAAAAGTGGRTTATTTTCGGTGAAGAATAACCCATGTATTAGAATTGTGGGTTATTTCATGGGAAAAATAACCCATGTTTCTAAAATGTGGGTTGTTTTATTTGAAAAATAACCCAGGAAAGAACTCAGGAACCCACAAATAACCCAGGAAATAACCCATGAATAATAACCCACAAATTTACAGTCATCTGGGTTGATGGAGAACCAAAGATGTTAAGTATTTTAGTCATTCTTGATGTTTACTAGTATTATTTAATCATTGTTTTGAATTTTTGAAAATAGTAGGCCCAGAGGGTTTGTGGGTTATTTGTAGGTTATGCTGTGGGTTATTTCATGGGTTAACCCAGGAACCCAATTTTTAAAACATGGGTTATTTTTTGTGAAAAATATCCCACTGTCACACAAACCGGATCTGTGGTATTGAGCATTTCACGCAGTTGATACCATTGAAGTTTCAACCTCCACCCTTAGTTTTTCCTGATTGGATTAAAATTTGGAAAAATCCTTCACAACTCCATATYGCCAGAATATGTTTCCAGAATGAGCATTATTTTACTCCAAATTTTTATGGTCAATGCTGAAAGCACAAAAAAAACTACTAACCTYTCAGTTAGAACTTACTCCGTTGTATGAACTCTGCCCTTTGTCATGCCCCCCCCCCTAAGCTAAAGGTAATCTGTCAAAACTGACACAGCTCAAGAGATAGGAAAAACCAGTGTCCTGTATTTTACAGTGCCAAACAAGACAAAAAGTCAGGCTTCATCACATCAACGAAACTACTAACTTATCTTAGTAGTCTCAGCAAAGATTGCTTCCAGAATTATGTTAATGTCAGTGGCAGGACCCACGACTTTAGTTCATCATTGTTCAAAAATTTGAGCAATACGGTTGCCTTAGCCAGTGGTTTGCTTTAACTAATTCCCAAGACAGTCCATCTAGTGGCATGCTGCAGAATCTTGAGGACCAAGTTATGTACAACCCTTTGGTGGAAGAAGTTGATTGTGTGTTGATAGAGTCTGCAATGGAATACGTCCATTCTGATCACAACAATGATGTTTTCTATGAACCTGCTCATCAGGAGGAGAGCTCCAACTCTGTTCTGCTCCTTGATGTAATCAAAACWCCCTTTGATAATTGATTGTTACCACCCTCAACCAAGGTCAAAATAAAGTTRATGAAGATCATGAGAGACCACAATATACCCTTAGTTGCCGAAAGGGAGCTATATCAATGGGCTACCAAACTGGAGAGGATGTYTGGATTTACCTGGAGTACTGGAAGCAGTTTGATCAAAAATTGCCAATCTGTTCTAGAAGAATGCTACAAAGCAGCTCCTGAACTACATGGTAATGGTTTTTTTACTGCAGCTTATTGAATGGCATTTTAGCAAYGAAGTCAGCRACAAAAYAATCTATGTAAGGTCCTTTAGACTAGCATTGCAATCTCATTTAACCAATGTTTCAATAATCAAGAAAGAAGAAAATTTATCTTTCCCCAATGAAAACAACCCCACTTCACTGTGCTGAGTTCCTGAATACAAGCAGCAGACTCCCTTATTTGCAAACTCCACCACGGGGAATGGTGGGTCAAAACTTGGAAAAAAAAGTTCAATCCAAATAAAGACAAAATGTTGGTTCCCAGCATTATATTCTACATGAACCACATTGCTATAGACAGGCACAGAAGCACAACCCTTTGCCCATTGAATATGACTCTTGGTATATTAAGTGATCTCACCTGATCCACTAGATCCAATGCTGGGGAGACTCTTTACTTTCACCCTCAAGGAAAAAGCAATGTGTTGGTTGACAATGTAAACAATCTTCATAATGGTCTACAGCCAGCTCTGGCATCCTTCTGTGCAATTTGTGAATTGTCAAATGATATTTGGTGGCACAATTGTCCATGGAATGGTAAACTCTGGAATGTTAGATTGAAATTTGCTGCCGCTTTCTTTGTAGGCGACAAGGAGCAACATGACAAGTTATGTGGGCACTTCACTTCTGCTAATACCAAAGTGATCTATCAACACTGCAACTGTCCTTGTGCCCTTGGAATCAACTCTAAAGTTAATGTCCTAAATGCCTCTATTTTCAATGAACTTGATGCTCTGCAAAGTGCAATCAAAAGTGAAGACAACCACAACAAATTTGAGGAGACAACAAATGGTAGTAATGCAGATTGCTCATGGAGCAAGAAAAGGCATGTGACAAACACTGACAGCAGCTTGCAGCATTATTCTCCTCTCAGGTTATGGCACCCTTTAGATTTCACCCAGTCCACTGTTCCTGTTGGTAATGAGAGACACTGGGGTGGCCTGAACCATCCCTTCTCCATTCTTTCTATATGAATACCAACCAAAACCTGCTAGCAGCTCCAAATAGACTTCTTCTTGGGACTGTATTCTTGAGATTTCTCAGCAGAAACCTTCTTGCTGGTATTATCTTTATTTTGTTACAAATTTCAATTATTTTTTCTACAGATAGTATGTGAGTACTAAAATGAGAGAATCAATATTCTGGGTTTCTTGTTACTAGTAGCTCACCACCAGCAGAATACAGGTAGTGACAAATACCACTACTACTAGAATAGCAGGAGGTTCAAGAAGGCACAAGAATACTAGCAGGCCACTAGATGAGAAATCCCAGTTTGATAGATATATTGCAATTATAATGGGCTTCAATATTGATGGTGTACTCAAGGTGAGTGAACAAGGGGTTTGGGGCAGAATGTGAAGGAAAATTGATTACAGTGTAGAAAGTATCATATGCTCTGGTRGAGCCTGGTTGAAATGGTGAACTTTCCTGCTCAGGGTTTGTTAATAGCTGAAACATAGTAGGATTGAAGTTGTTGCAGRTTTCAAATATTATGCAATTGAAAATTGGTTTTGCTTTCTATTTAGGTCCACAAAATGAATGACAGGACACTCCTCTCTAATAATAAAAAAATGTGAAAACCAAAAATTTGTCAACAAGAACTTAGACTTTATTCCTGTGCAAGATTAAAAATAGATGAAACTTGCAGTAGTAGTCAAAGAAGTATGCAAAAAATAACCWTGTCTGCTTAGGATTCTTTAACCTATCTATTAGCTAGTAGTACCTTCACCCACAAAATGGATAACCTGAGGGGCAGAAAAGGCAGTACAACTCCTACAGAAGAAGAAKAAGATTTCAGAAACACTTGATGGATGCAGGAGTATCATATAGAGTTGGCCAGCAAATGTATGATTTAATCGTACATCTTGGGCTATATTTTTCCATGTAATGACTACTTTGACTAAGAAATTAAATACATACAAAATCCACAAGTACGTACTCAAATTTTCAAATCCCACTAGTTGTGCAACCAAAATAGTATCCAAAATAGTTCTGCTTGCACGTGCATGCTGTAGGCCTAGTACAAGTCAAATTTTTATCCCACGAGTCATTACACGGTAATTAGATGGCCCAAAATCKATGCACAGTACAAAAAACACGTAGGGCATTAAGAGAGGTTCAACTCACTCAAACAGCCATAACTTTTCCCCAATGGACGCTTAAGTATGGTAATCACTTTGTTAAAAAGAGAATTCAAAGAGYTTTCGAATGYGGCRGGGAGTAGGGGGGTCCTATTAGTGGAAGATATCGATATTTGTCGTGTACAAATATAGTATTAAAAATGTATGATAATTTCGCCTGGAAAAGTGTGGCCCACGCTATAYGATATGTAGAAAAGAGCTTGGTGACCAAAATAAAATCTTTAACTTCTGAGTAGTGCTCTCAATAGCTGTTGATAGGAGTGCTGGTTGACAAAACAGAATATCCAACCCAATTGTTTCACCACTAGTAGTACTAGCTAACATAGTTTTGAATTTTTTCAAATGTACATATTTTCCAATGTACAAAATTACACACACCATTTTCCAACAAACAAACTTACTGCACTTGTGTTTTGAGAATTATCAATTATAATTCCTACTGATTCCTAAAGTATATACCTCACCTGTCTCTTCTGGCATCCAACCATGGCCACAACCCCTTTGGAAGGGGAAAATCCATCTCCATCATGGCCCCTTTAGTAAAAGTAGTGTATTGCTGACCCCATGAGTTCTATTCTTGATCCTTTTTCCCCTACTGGTGATAACAGCTCCTTGTTGTCTCAGTAGCTTAGTACCTTTGTCCTGGTTCCTCCAAAGGTAATATCTTCTGCTGGTCATCATGCTATTGTTTATGACATTCATGTGGGACAACAACAACAACAACAATGACAACCTAAACCCTAGTACTAATCCTGGCTATCTATTAGATCGTCTACACTTGAGCCAAGTACTATAGCACCAGCTCCTACTACCAAGTTTAGTAGCATACTGGCCTACTCCGCTACTGGTACTTCCTTTGCAGCTGCTTTGCTAGCTAAAGCTGCTMGTAAAAATTCAATTTCAAGCCTTTTCTGTGATATTGTTGCTTCTGACATTTGTGCTGGCCAATAAAATACCAGTTTCTTCATGCAATGCTAGTACTATTGTTTCCAACCGAAGTGCTGAACTACAACAATGCAGATTCCAAATATTCATTTCTTTCTATCATCATGCAGTTGCTTCTGGCATTTGTGTCAGATGGCAACTTCTCAACCCCAACAAGCCCTAAAATCTTTCCTCTGAAGAATAATGCCTGGATTTCAGGCCCCCATACTCATTTTGAAGTTTCTTTCTTAGTAGTATCTCCAAGTACCAGTTCTTTCTGCAATGTCTCTCCAACCCTCATGGCTCAAATTGTCTCTCTACCCCTACCTCCCTAGTACCTAAACAGCAAAGGCCTACTGATTGCATCACCATTAATACTAAGCTTATCTGTGATACCTTCCACAAATGCTAGAGGCAACACCACAAACAGCTCCTCCTGCAGTAATTTGCTGCCCCCTATGATAGTAACTCCTATCACCTGCATATGCTTTGTTTATTTGAAACCAACCAAACCATCAAGTAACGGTACTATATGCTGGGATCTATTTTCTGGCTATTTTTTTATGACAACCAATCCCTCCTGCTGTGCTCACTGGGGTGAATAAATTGCCTTCATWATTTTGTCAGTGAGCATGGAAATGGTCATGGTATGGCTCTCACCATCCATCCAAACTCTGAACCAACCCCCTTCTGTGTACCCTGAGTTGAGTCCCTGCCTTAGTTGGTAGTCAAGTGTCTCAGGGGCGCTGCTCCTTGGAGTCTCTATCTTCATCCTCCTCCCTACTGGTGCTAGTGAAGAGAAGAGATGATTCTGGGCTTCTTAGCACCCCTCATAATCCACAACGTTAGATATGAAATTAAGTTTTTGATTCCGCTACTACTAGTAGAAACACCGCAAATCTTGAGAYAGGAAGTCTAACTGTTACTGGTAGTAGGAGGTACTATGTCTACTTTATAATTCTGAATTTTGTAATAATCTCTCAGAATTTGGGAAGAAATAATTAACAAGCATGGTGTAGTAGTATTGATGAAGATTGGTGCAGTTCATCACCAGTAGAGTTGCAATCAGTGCCTGACAACTGCTGTTGCAAGAGGTACTGAATCTACTAATCACATGAGTTACATAGTCATGCATTCAATCTTTCCTGCACTACCAGTTTGATAATTGCACAGTAATAGCTAGTGGGATTCATAAATTTTGTTTCTTCTTGAGGAGGCTGGTCTACTTGTAATTGAATTGGTGACAAGAAGGAGCATGAACAAGAAGTATAGTGCCGCTACAAAATTATTTCCAAACTCCTGTTGTTGTGAATGTTGCCAACTGTGAATGTAAACCCAAAAAAGGAAGAGAATCTATATTTTATAACCAAGGAGAATTTGTAATGGAGTCCACACAGAATCAAGAAGATTTAGCTGGGACCGCTGACCAGTGGTTTCATGGAAAAATATGTGACAAAGATCCATTTTTGCATAGAAAATGTAATTGGGAATAATTATCTGTCTTCCTGTACTACACAACAATGTCCTTTCTGTGGTTTGGAATACATCTTGGCTGTCAAGACAGAAGTACTAGTACCACTGGTAGTACTATTAGTATACTACTAAAAAATTTCTTGACAAGAAAACTGAAAAAATTTGAATGATAAATTCAAAGAGTACAGTATGCATGTTGGTTCCAAAGGGCCATAATTATGTAGTACTATTTTCTTATGGTTACTACTATCCACAGAATAAAACTGAAATTTCATTACTGACTGAGGTGTTGGGAATGTCAATCTAACATCCTGAATGTTAACATGCAGGCCTCTGTAGAGACAGTTTTGCTTGATATTGACATTCTGAATATTACCCTTCACATTCTGAATGTTTGCAGGCAGGTGTCCTTCTTCATCCTAAACAAGACCAAAAWTATTTTTTTGATGCTAGTGCTACCAAATGAAGAATTTGGATAATACCACKATCAAAGTAGTCCTGCAGTGATATACTAGCATTCCAAATGCTAAATTAAGAAGACCCAAAACTTTAATTGTAACACTTTGAATGTTGATGGTTCATTCCTGGAAACATTGATTTACAAGAAATTGTAATGCTTGGTCATTTTTGGGGCTAGGTGTTAAAAAAACATGTACACCAATGGATAAAAGTGGCTATAGAGAGGGGGGAGCTACTACCATTGCATRTGCCATTCAATGAATATTTCAGTTGAAATCCGGGACTTCACAATTTTAGTCTACTAGTGAGCAAGTTCCCCTAATAAAACAAATTTTTGATGATGGATTTCATTGACACAGGATACACAAGAAGCAGTAACAGAGAGACAAAACACTAGAGTATCAATGGCCATGATGGGGTTGCTTCACAGTTAGTAACAAGTGAGTTTTATTCCTCTGGAAGTCATCACTACCATCATAGGATACATATTCCACTTTTTTTAAAACATTGGAGATCTGCTGGCATTGCTGGCATGCTTCTTAGGATTGTTCAGGCATCTTCACACCTGATCTTGAATCTCCTTCACCTCCCATTTGTCCCAGGTCAATTTGTGTACTGTGTTCACAAGTATCTCTCCACCAGTGTTGACAACACATGCATTAAACGGTCCCTAAGGTGTGGTGACTTGTCCTTGCAAGGTTCACCACTGTATCCAGAATTTCAAAAGCTCAAATATGCATGCTCCATCAGATTAATTCTGTTCAAATGTATCTCAATGTTCTATGGCCCAGTGAATTGTGTCTCTCTGCCACCAACACATTTTCTCCCCTCTTGTTTTCTTGTCACTGCCCAGAATTCTAACATCCCTCCA
Organism: Pseudo-nitzschia multistriata; assembly: GCA_900660405.1. Classification (NCBI taxonomy): domain Eukaryota; phylum Bacillariophyta; class Bacillariophyceae; order Bacillariales; family Bacillariaceae; genus Pseudo-nitzschia; species Pseudo-nitzschia multistriata. The sequence goes on along the minus strand of CAACVS010000608.1, from coordinate 45,189 downwards.
CTGAATATCCATATGAACCCAATCCAGAAAGGAGAAGTTGGCTTGGTTTTACAAAATACCAAATGGTTGGATACTGACACTGTTTTAGCAGAGAAATATCCTCAATCCCTCCACCCTACTATTCACTTTCAGAGTGAGATTGGCTGGCACCACCTGTTTGCTGGCCACCTTTCACTTCAGCAGGTCACTGATCCTGATCTTCATTCCAGCTCACATTCCCCAATTGTGCTGGGGAGTTATTTAGTGGAAAATTTTATCAAATCATGCATGCCGTTGCAGGAACAAAGAAATAAAGACCTCCACAKWCATACCCTTTCTCAACAAGTTCTGGTTCTGGCCAGCATACTAGTAGTAGTCCCTCTTCTAGTTCACATGGTTAAACAAAACTTGAAGATTTTTTCTTTGTAATTAGCAGGAGAAACCATGATAAATRATGCAACTKTATTTTGTGAGGGGAGGAGGGGGGGGTATGAGCAAATATTGAGGSTTCAGCACTATTAGCAGACAGTTTCCAGAAAATCCGGAATTTTCAGTAGTAATAACCAGTAGAATYATGTACAGAATTTAGATGTTGTAAGAAGAATCTTGTGAGTTCCAAAATTGTATGTTCTCCTTGAGATTTTTATTTGTATTTTTGTTACCATTYCCTATTCTGTAAAGAGAGGGAAAACACAAGGTGAGTCAGGGGTTTGGCTGGCAGGCTTGGCTGCTCCTTCCCTTTTCATTCCCTCCTTTGACTGAATGAGGTTACATGCTACAAAGGATAATTGGCAAKATGGAAAGTATCACTAATTTGTGGTCACATGTGTTGTAATTTAAAGGTGTTTATAGATAGCTAATAGTTTTTTCTGAGTGTACATGCCTTGAAGGATAAGTAGTTCAACTTTTTCTAAACTTGTGTTGCTAAATGGTGCCACCCGCAAATGTATATGCCCACAAAAAGAAAGAAAATATTTACTTTTTGTCAATTGGAATTTGTGCAGATCTAACTCTATAAAAATGAGAAACCTTAATTGGGAGGCTCAGAGCAGAGTTATGGAAAAGTTAGTACTAACAACTTACAGGTGTTTATTGGTCATAACATATTACATAAATTTTAACATATATRGTAGTATAAACAGCAGTGGTCATCAATTTAGAGGGGCTCTTGGCATGTTTCCCCCMCTTGTTACAAAGCAGCACCAAGGCAAAAGAGARACTAGTAATTTTCCACATTTGGTCCAAATTTCCAAAAAGTCCCCCCTGGATTTTTTTAAAATCTCATTTTTAACATTACTGCATGACACTAGAAAAACTATTCAACTTTCAATTAAATAACAACTTTGTGAAAAATACTACCTAGCCMACCTGTAAACTGTACCAGTTTTTAATGAGGATAGATATTTTTCCACTGTTTTACTGTTGAATTGTTAACTTATTACTTCCTATGTCTCCAAGACACTGTACCCTACTACTCACCTTTTCTAGTAAAATAAGCTCAATATTTGGGCAATTGAAATGCTTCTTTTTGTACTYGTTATCAGCAGATCTATCATAGTGGTATACACTTGTTGTGTTCAGTGGTGCAATAGATTTATAGCATTGGTGCACTCTTTATAGTTATTCAAAGATGGCCTTTTTTCATTTAAATGTGATTTTACCATCATTTGGCTTCTAGTGGTCATTCAAGGGTCAGACTTGAAGCAATAGAAAGCTGAGAGTGTGAGAGCTTTATCATAATATTCTTATTGTACTTAGTGAGAATGTTCCTGTGCAGTCATTGTGAGTTGTCACTAGAGGGAGCCAAAACTTGCTTGGATGCATACAGTTTCAATCTTTGGTTTCCCTTGTTAATAGAGTTTATTTYAATGTTTCATAAATATAAAACTAATTTTTAATCACGTGCTTGTGCAATTATTTTTATGGTAYCAAATCTACACATTGTACACAGTCATTCATTGAATCCAACTACCAAAACTTCCCAAACTGTTAAGTAAATAGGGGAAACTCTTTGTGTTGTGGAAAGCAAAAACAATCACAGGATACAGTCTTTTGGTGGGACAGAGGGAGTACTAGTACTAGTACTAGTACTAGTACTAGAATGACTACTTCTGGGGAATTAGTAAAAAAGGGATGAAGGACAGATAGCCCAAATTACAGCTTGGGACTGGACTGGTTTCATGGTTGGCGGGACAGATTTTGTAGAAAATTTGATGAAGGACTGACTATTTCTACTAAAGTTATAATAGTTCTACTACTAGTAGTAGTAATCTAGTCTTACTACTAGTACTACTAGTAAAAGTACTATCTAGCACAACCAGCCCAGTGTCACCAGCACTTCAAATATCCTTTAATATCCAAGAAAATGGTATATTTCGAATCCTCATTAAAAACTGGTACAGGGCAGGGCAGGGATAGGCTACTCYAAAAATTATTTTATTAGTATTTTTTGATAAAGTTATGTATTTGAAAGTTGAATACTATGGGTTTCATAGTAACAATTGAAACCCATTTTGCCAGCAGTGAGCAAAAAGTTTTGATTTGAAGTTATAAACTTTGGTTTGAATTTATGAACTTCAAATGTCCTAGTAGAAATTTTTCTATGTTATACTGAGCTAGTTTTTGGAAATGACTCAATGGCAATTCATGATTGAAAGACTGGATTCATGATTGAATGACCTTGGGGAATCAATCTGACCACAACAGCTCAGTAGAACCTTGTACATGATGTACAAGCAAAAGTTCATAACTTCAAATAAAACTTTTTGCTCACTGGTGAGACCAGTTTCAATTGTTATGAAACCTGTGGTAGTTTTAATTTTTTTTTTGAAGAAGTTAAAATGAGATGTTTTAAAATCCTGGGGAGACTTGTTCTGTTTGGAAATTTGGACTAACTGTGGAATATGATTTTTTGATGGTTTGCACAGCACCCCTCTAAATTATGATCCATGGATATGTGTTTTGGGGAATTTCAGTGCAATGTTCCCAATGCCTCAATTACTGTAGTAAATGTTGAGTAGCATCAAAATTACATGTACACACACATGCTTGGTTACTGCGTGGAACAAATAACAAACACTAACAAACATAGTTATTTTTGCCTAAGTACACTCACCTCAAGCTGGTTACAAAGTGCACAGACTGAATTTTGTAACCAGTACATGTAACCAATCCCTTCTCTATAGAGATGCCCTTCTTTTCTCCATGATACTACTAGTAGTGTGGTTACAAAAAAAGTAGGTCTGGTTACAAAAAAGCGCACAGTGCACCTGTGTGCGCTTGTAACCAGGCAACCAACAGCAGGTACTCTGTTACTAAGTACAGTACAAAAAAGAAAATTACTTCTAATTGGAAGCTTAGTACAATCCCATGTAAAAATACAGTAGAAATCTATCCTCTGATCAGCAACTTGTATCAGAGCAGCTCCTCCATATTGTATCAGCAACTCATATCATATCATATCATATCATATCATATCAGCAGCTCCTCCATATTGTATCAGTGGTGGTGATGGCTCCACATCCATATCATATCAGCAACTTGTGCCATTTCAGCCAGTGCCATACTATCAGTGTCATCTGTATCAGGGGATACTGTATCAGGGGACCCTGTATCAGTGACTCATATCAGCATCCTTTGTAGTACTAGTAGTATCAKCAAGAATTTGTATCATCAGCATCATACGCTCACAAGTACCATCTTCAACACCAACAAACTCTCAAGCTTGTTGGTGTTGAAGATAGTACTTACAGTAACCTCACTTTGGTCTTGGGCTACTACTAAAGAAGCTCTCAGCCTCAGTGATGTCACTCACGTAGTACCATCATAAATGTACTAACCAAAAAATGTACTCTGTTGAGGTCCATGTTATTAGTATCATGAGAAAAGTTTTGTACTGCACAGTACAAAACTTTTCCCATAGTATGCAGTTCACAACTTTTCCTATGATAATAAAATGTGTGAGGCAGTACCACGTCAGGAGTACTWGTAGATAGTGCTGGGCGGTGAGTGACAGCAATAACACCACCACCAAGCTCATCCACTCACCACTCTTTATTGTAATCCCTATATTATACAACACTATTAAAGAGCATACATACATTTTGCAGCAGGTTATGAGCAGCAGTAGTGTGAGGTAGTACTAAGTGACAACAATAAGAAGCTCATCATCCATTTACTCTTTACTGTAATCCCCATATTATGACACAAAAGATCATATCGTACATACATTTTGCATCAGGGACCTCAACAGAGTACATTTTCTGGTTACATTTATGGTACACGCACAGACAACACGCCACAGTTACTATTACTATCATACTTGATTCTTGTTTTACGCGTATTTTTGTCGCGCGAAAGCTTTAAGCTTCACTAGTGATTGCAATTGTGATACCAAAAAAATTTAAAAAAAAATGTCTTGTCATTAGTTGTCCCATTCATAGTAGAACACGTGCACAACAAGTGTGCAAATTCGAGAAGCAACGAAAGAAGGCAGTTGCCAAATTCAAATAGTCAATCTTGCTAAATTTCCAAGCACTCTGACGTAGKGGAATAGATTTGTTTCTAGACATTTACGACATGATATTGCATTTAAGATTCTACGAATAACTTTTGTTCCTAGTTCCTGAAGGTTCGATGAATTTCTGATTGAAAAAATAACTAGTAGTACTTRGTACTGTAAATTCGTACAGTGCATTATGGCCCCTGGTACGTACGGTTAAATTAGGGCAGTACCGTACGGTAGTACGATACTATTAYTTCAATGGGATCAATGGACGTTTTTGTAGAATGCTTCTTCGACGAAGGTTCGTAACGTACCGTAGAAGTCAGATCCAGCAATTTGATCCATCGTCTCACGATTAGATAGATAAGAGTATTTTCAAACAATTAGGTACCGTACTCGTACAGAACTTCGTACAATTCTAGTGGAGCGCAGTGAAAATACGTGTTGTTCGTGGCGCCTAAATAACAGCGACAATTTTTTTGTACCATACGTACCGGTACTGTAGGTCAAAGTTGGACACAATCACTTACGCTGCGAAGTATCTTCCACAGAATGCCTCGCAACGGCAACAGCGAGAAGATTTACCCTCACCAAAATGGAGGAAACGGAAATACAAAACGAAAACACCACCACCGGCTATGAACTGGCTGCTATTCCRGGATCGGAACAGGTGCTGGAAAAAGAGAATCCGATGGAAGCTTTACATTGCTTAGGAGAATGCGATGACCAAAACTGGTCTATTGGCGCAAAGCACTTGGAACTTGAAATCTCCAGCAGTGATGCAAGCACCAGTGGCGTGACCGTTCCRGAAAAGGATTGCGACGAGGAGACCGAAGACTCTGCCGAAATAGACATTATCCCCGGTTCGGAACAGGAGATAGAGGCACAAATCGAAATTCTAAATTGCTCCGAAGAATGCAAATCTCACAAGCCGTCCAACGAGACACAACAAGGAAGAACGGCAAGGACGAGCAGCAATACTAGTTCATTTGGTAAATCAGCTGTGGTCGTAAACAATGGGGAAGAGAACAACGATTGTTCTGAACATGACGATTGCTGCAGGTCGAAACTGGACCGGGGAAAAGGGAATGATGAATTTATGGATTGCTCTGAAGAATGCGAAGCTCGCGAAGGGTCTATCGAAAGAAAACGAACAGGAGCGGCAAGTTCCAATAGCAGTAGAAGCAGAAGTAGTGGTTATACCCTTGCCACTATCCGTACCGACAGCACGACAGAATACTACGAAACATCAAACAAAATCGAAAGACCTACGGTCAAGTCGGGAGAAGTCTTCACATATGGCCGTTGCAGCAGCAACAACAATGTCAGACGTGAACTGCCATCCAAAGCTTCGAAATCGTTTGCCTCCATGCGCGAGAAAATGTTTAGATCGGAGACTTCCMTGAATGGTTTCGCTTCCGATACTCCATCAGACGAGTCCGACGGAGGAAGCAAAAGGTTGATAGATTACCGGCAGGAATTTAGAGAATGTCACTTTGAAAAAGAAAGCTCGCRCTCCCTGTCGTTGCGAGGATTGATGTTTGGTGATTCTCAGCGAGAATTATTCATTGAAGAGCTCGTAACAGACGGCGCTGATAGCACAAGAGGGATCAAACAAATTGGGCTGGAGGAAAGCAAATGCTTGAGATTCGGGGAAGTTTCGGAAAAATCAGCAGTTGAAATAGAAGAAGGCGAACCGGATCTATACCGTTCCGTCCGTTTTGCCGATGATGGTCCAGACTTGATTTATGATGCTCATTCATATAACAAASMRTGTGCAGATTTCCTGGAAGACATCGTTTTCGATGTTTACAATCAATCCGAATCAAATTTGCTTGCAGATGATATCACAATCCCAAAGGGGACGAGTTTATCGACCGAAAAGCACGGCCCGCGCGTAATGTATTGTGATGATCCTTTCGACACTTCTCCCATAGAAAATGACGAAACTGCAAGGGATGACACCGCAATCATAAAGAAAATTGCAACCACGATGCTATACGCTCTGGGATCTTTCGTTGTAACCAAGGGTATTGTTTGGTTGAAGAAGTTAATTAAAAAGCTCAGCAAGGAGAACGAGGATGTAAGAGAAATATCGAATACTGTGAATAAGAATGACGTCGCCGATGCTACAACAGACACGGCCAAATCAACTACTGGAAATTCTGGTGGGGGCGGGAATAGTTCTTCGTCATCCTCATCTGGATCAGCATCAGCATCAGCATCAGCAACAGCAGGTGCATCTTCTGCAGCTAGCGCTGCCGCCGCGGCGGCAGCGCAGGCTGCCGTAATGCAATCCATGGCGGTAGCAGCAGCATCTTCAGCAGGCGCAGCATCTGGAGCGGCTGCAGGAGTTGCAGCCGTCGGTGCAGTTGTTGCTGGCGGTGCTGCAACTGCTGCAACGACAACAACTGTGGTACGTGGTTTTCAATTAATTATTGTGCATGTTGTGTCGAAACGACAGCCAGGAAACGTATCAAAGGGCATTGCTCGTCCTCGATCGTGTAAAGTTTTAWGTGCCAAGCAGATTATGATCTAGATGCATGTATCACGTGTTGCAATTCTTCGGGCAAAACTTATATATCCATGAGTTGATTCTATTCTTATGCTGAATGTTTGCTTAACGGTAATTTCGCCGATATCTTCTTTTCCAAAATTTTTCTGTGCGTTCATTAGGTTGCAACGACTGCCACTTTAGGCCTTGTTGCAGCATCAGCAGGCGCAACTATGGGAGCGCCATCGTTTTTCAGAAGTAACCCTGGTTGCCCAGAGATTCCCGTTGAGGTGTCTAGCCCAATGATATTAACCTTTGAACGAGATTMGCTGGCGATTGATTTGTTGAACGAAGATACAAAMTTTGAAGAAATAGGAGATTTAATTGTGGATGCTTACAACGCGATTTCTGATCCCTGTACCGAGGCTTACCAGAGAACRATGCTCAATTGTACACATGAATTTACAGAATTCGATCGCATAGACAACTATGTTAGTATATATTGGAGGCCATTCGTTACATGCAACGCTTCCTGTCCAGTTACAGATCCTCTCTTTGGCAACGRCGAGTTTGAGTCGATTTCACGGATGCTAAATCCGAGATTTTTGCGAGCTGAAAACTTAATAATGGATCGCTTTCAATTCATCGAAAGTCTCAAATTGAAACGGGAATTCTCTGGTTTGAGAGAAGTTGTTGAGTATCCAGTCGACTCAACAGTGAACGAGCAAATCCAATTGAGGAATGAAGCAATGCCTTCCGGATCACCATCTATCGCTCCTTCTTCCTACMGTTCTTCAAACCCCAGTATGGATTCGTTCATCGAACCAAATGGACTTCCGGAAGAAATCCAGAACGAGTCGCCCAGTGATACTGATAGTGGGTCTAAAATTCCATCAATTGTACTGTCCAACGTTCCTAGTTTTGTGCCAACCTTAGCGCAGAGCTCAGATATAAGCGCGATACCTTCGTCAGTACCGTCTGAGTTGGTGCTACCAAGCGATGATCCTAGTCAAATTCCTAGCACCATTCCCTCGAATAGTATCTCTCGACCGCCAAGTTCAACACCTTCTATCCTACTTTCATTCAAACCAAGCTCAAAACCCTCAGAATATCTGAGTGTTGCTCCATCAGCCTTCACTTCAGGAACGCCTTCGACAACACCAAGCCAAGCTCCCTCTATTACCTCAACATCCAATCCTACTTCTAAGCCCACTTCGATGCCAACCAGAATGCCCACCCGAGTGCCCTCAATTGAACCAGTTTTGGAACTATCCTCAAAGCCCTCAGAGTTCCAAAGCGGTATTCCACCATTAAATCCTTCCATCACACCTCCAATAATAGCAAGTGAAATGCCTTCGCCGAGTCAAAGCTCAATCCTCTCCGCTCAGCCATCCTTCGAACTAAGCTCAATACCTTCAGAGTTTCCTTCTGCACAGGCTTCGATAAGTCTGAGTTCCATGCCCAGCTCATTGCCATCTGTGTTGCTATCCCTAAAACCTAGTGATATTCCATCAACTGTACCCTCAACAACCCCTTCGTCAGACCCAACCTCATTGTCTTCTACCAATCCTTCTTTGGATTCAAGCCTAGATCCAACAGCGTCTCTGAGTGGTATTCCATCGGTATTGCCTTCTATAATCCATTCAGTAATACCAAGTGATGTCCATTCTACAAAACCTACCGACATTTCAAGCTTGATGCCCAGTTCTATGCCCACCTCAAGGTCGATACCAAGTTCAACACCAAGCAATACATCCAGCCAATTGCCTTCTACTTTACCATCTGTAGAACTTAGCTTAGAACCTTCAGAATCTCCAAGTGGTATTCCATCACCATTACCTTCTGAGGCCCCCTCAACAGTACCAAGTGAATTGCCTTCTTTAGAACCCTCAACAAGACCCAGTTCGATGCCCAG
>CAACVS010000608.1:0-22957 GCA_900660405.1 Pseudo-nitzschia multistriata | reverse complement strand
TGCCCAGTGTAAGCTCTAAGCCCAGTTTGACGCCAAGCTCCAAGCCTAGTTTGATGCCCAGCTCTATTCCTAGCTCAAGTTCTATGCCAAGTATTATGCCAAGTTCAATGCCTAGCTTGAGCTTAWTGCCCACTGACATGTGGAGCTCAATGCCTAGCGCAAGCTCTTTGCCCAGTGTGATGCCTACCGTATCTCCTTCATCGCAACCCTCCGACAGTTGTCCTTCGTCGTCACCTTCGGAGTTGCCAATTTCATTACCTCCAGAATCGCTGACACTCATAGTCGCAGTTACGGCCGATTCRTATTTGTCTGAGAATAGATGGAGGCTTACAAGAGTATCTGATCTCGATAGTAATGTCGACCTGGAAGAAATCAAGATTGTCGACTATAGCTGTGATTTGAATACTGCGGGAATATCGCGGTCTGATCAAATGGCATTTCATGTAAGAGGAAGCATTTCGATCCGTTTTGTTTTCGAATGTTACCACCTGTTCCGAATTGTATTGATTTCAATGTATCTAACCCGCAAACAATTTGTCCTATCTCACTATCTCACTGTACATTCACTATAGGATGTGGCTGCTGTTCGGACAAATTCTTGCTACAAGTTCGTATTTTTTGATTCTTATGGTGACGGCATTTGTTGTAAGCACGGCAATGGGCACTATTCCCTTGCTCTCGAGAACGAAACAATTTGGCAGGGTAGTGGTGGTTCGAATCAGACTTTTAAAGTCTCACAAACGACGAAGTTTTGTGTTGGGGCCGATGGAACGCTGGCGGGCACAACGGGCCCCGTTGCAACCTCCTCTGTCATCGCCAAGTCCGCGTTACCTAGCCGCTGCTGTAGCTCATCATGCGAGGACRGTACAGTGTGCCACCAACTTCAAAATCAAGGCATTTTATGATCATCGCATTACGTCTTTCAACGAATRAATACACACCTCAAACTCTAGTTCCTAAGCACTACCATTATATTTTTACTGTTCTAATAACCAACGAACGCATTCGACGTCGCTTGATCCTGACAGTTCGTAAATTCCTCCTTATTCTATGCTGAGAGCTAACTTCGGACGGSACGTCTTATTTTTTCTCTATACGGGTAGGARTGGGTCAACTCTTGATGTACACCAAAAGGTTTGGTTTTGTAGGACTAATTAGACGATTTTGTCAAGAGCAACCACGACCTTTCCATTCTTAGCGTCAACATCCAAAATTTTCACCATGACCTTCACACCCCTAGCAATAGTTCCTGGGACCTCCTTGCAAAGTGCGATAGCCCCGACCCCCTGTATMACGACTTCGCTATTCACACCGGTGCTGATGGCGGGGACGACACGGTTTCTCGATCTTGGGTGATTTTGAAGGTGAAAATCAAGAGCACGARCTGCTTGCCTTTGTTGTTTCGATACCGCTTTTGGACCTTTGATAGCACCGCCTACATGCTGTCTTGCTGTATAGGTGTTCCTTATGGTTTGCCCAACTTCTTTGCATTGTTTGTCGTCAATGGGTTTGCCACCATAACCGCACAGGATGGAAAGTGCCTGCCGTTGAGCCAGTCCGTGCAGATAAGTTCGCAGAGGAGACGAAGCCGAACGCCCGTCGTTATTGAAACCCTGATGGTGGGGCACCAAAGCCTTGCGTTTTCGTATCATCATCCGAAACGCACTTTCGTAGCATTCGAGAATCGARTCGACCAGTTTGTGGCCGCGGCTTCGCTGGAAGCCGTCCGAACCATCGTCTCGTCGGTTTTTTTGGTTGCGACCTCGGTATACCTGGTTCGAGACGAATTCCCTGGACGCTAGTTTTTTCTCGCGTGCCCGGGCGCTGTCTTGGGTTTTCATGCGGTATTCATCGTATTTCTCGATGTTTTGCTCGACCTTGCTGAGCAGTACCCTTGCCTTCGAAAGCATCGGTGGGAATTKCCGCTGCTGCTCGTTCGATGCTTCGAGAAGGTTTGTTGCTGTTTTAAAGCTCAGTGCCAGTGGGCGCGAAATAATGCTTCGCTCAAAACCCATGTCGAGTATAAAACCGTTTCGTTCGTCTATGTATACCCACAGCGTTACGGCCCGGTTTACCGATCCGTGTTCTCGATCCATTGTTTGCCAAGASGTGGGCCAGGTCGATGGGTCACTCGAGAAGTCTTGCTTGAAGGCGTCGAGTGACAACGAGGCCAAAACATTCGTGGGAAGMAGATGCAGCGGTCCCAGGGGGAGATTGTATTCGCTCCTRATCCGACTGCGAGCCGCTTTTTCGAGTTCCCGGAGATGCTTCTTTTGGTCTTTGATCGGTGTCTTCGCCGCCGTGGGTTGGCCTTCCGTGRCACCGGAGGCGCAGGCGCTGCCCACTACCACCGGCTCGGGCGAGTAAATGTCGGAGACATCGGCGATGTGGAACATYAATTCCCATTCCGATGCCTCTTTCTTGACCTTGCGGCCGGTGGACGAACGCTTTCGGATGCCGAAGGCATCGTCCCGGAAGGAAACCCGCTGGGCATCGACACAAATGCAAGGGAGACCGGTGAGATCGGTGCGTCCCTCGAGGGCCGAGGGGGAATTTTTCTTGGCCGCTTGTGTTCCGGATCGGCGTTCCAGGATTTCGGATTTCATTTCCTCCCGCCGAATGCCATCCATGAGGGTGTACCACTTTGCTGCTTCCAAAACCTCTGGGGACCAGCGCTCGTATTGGGTTGTCGTCTCGCCGTTCTCCGAGACCGATCCCGTTTTCGTCCACCTCCCCATCCGAATCAGGGCTTCCCGTGCCCCCTCCGAGGACAGCGGAAGATTCATCGTCTCGAGCACCGTCCTCACGTCTACCTCGAGCTTGATGCTCCCGCCACCGGCGTTGCCTCCCCGCTGTTGCTTTCGGAGTTTTTCTCCGCACGCCAGGGATTCCAGCCGGCAAAGAATTCGTTCGTTGTTCGGGTCGTAGGGCGACGACGAYTTTCCGATCGCTGGCCCGCTGCCTTTGTTCATTGCCTTGTCCACAAAGTTGCGGGCTTCGGTGGCGGCCCGAACGCTCTGGTCGACGACGGTCCAGCCCCCGTTMAGGAGGGTCAGCACCGTTTCGTCGCCGCCGCTTTCGCTGCCATCGGCCGGCGGTGGCAGCCACACACAGGGTGTTCGCTTGAACCTCCCGGCCCGCTCCGCGTCCTCCGCCAGTGCCCTGGCGCAAAAGATCCGTCTCTCGATCATGGACGTATCCCTCGTGTGGTTTTTCACGATGGATCCCTCCACGTCGACGTAAAACATCCATCGTTCCAGGGATTCCGAATCCATCAGCCGGGAGTACTTGGATCCGCAGCGGACGCACTGCTTCAGGATGCGATCGATGGCGACCCGGAGTTCCTCGGTTTCCTCAAAGGTCGAGGAGTTGGAGGACGCCGCGACGGATGCCGCCGCGCTGATCATGTTGGTTTGCTTCTTGGTCATGCCCTGCGCGCTTCTGCCCCGTCCCACGTGGTATTTGTACCTGCACTCGAAGGACTCGTCCACGTGGTTGACGGGGAGGCACTCCTGGACCTTTCCGCAAATCGTGTCCGTCGATTGGTTCTTTTTCCGAAGCCTCCGCTCCCCGAGCTCGTCCTCCAGGCCCGTCCATATGGTGGTGATCTGCCCGAGATCAATGGTCTTTGTTTCGGAATCCCCGCCGTCTTTGTCGTCGTCCCGGAAGAATCCGACCTCCAGGCGGGGGGCCCGGAGCGAGTTCGGCTTTTGTCCGCCGGCCTTCTTTTTCGCGGGCGGTGAAGGCATGATCCTGAGGATCCGGCAGATCCTTGCAATTCCTCCGTCTTGGACCTCTGCGTAGATGCTTTCGCTTTCGCTTGGGGACGGGGATCCTGCATCTTCCSCGCCTCCGTTTCGGGACACAAACCGTTCCCCGAGGAAGCTTCCATCGGTTTTGTCAAAGGCGAGTTTCACGATCCGTTCCCCRTATTCGTGGAACCGCAGCAATTCTTCGACGGACGACGGGGATCGTTCCTCGTGTTCGTGTTCGTGTTCGTGCCCGGAATTGTGTTGCTGCGTGGCATTCGTTGCAAGAGCTCCCCTGCCTCCGTGCAGCGACGTGCTCGTTGGAACCGGACCCTCGAGGGGCGGGCCGGGAACGAAGAGCGACGCGYGCATCGACGGCGGGTGGCTGGATTGCACCGGCGTTGCCAGCGGCGATGTGCACACAAAAGCGGAAGCCGGGCCCTGGGACACAACCAGGAACGAAACCAGAATGCCCATTCGGCTGCGTCGCGTTCTTCGTCGGCCGCAAGTGCCGTCGTTGGCTGCGATTCTGGAAGTGTTAGAAGAGGACGGGGGCGCCATGTTGTCTGGGTTTGCGAAGCACAGTACCGTACTGCTCTGTCTCCGGCGTTCGTTGAGTTCGTGTTCGCTTTCGTTTTCGTATTTTGTATTCGTATTCGTATTCGTATTCGTATTCGTATTCTTGAGCGTCGCTTGTTCTTTGTTCTTTGTTGTTTCCGGACTCGCTTGTTGCCAGTGATCGTGAAGACAAGGCGGCTGATTCTGTTGCGTTCTCGGTAGCTACAACAACTACTGGTACGTACTCGTTGTTGTCTTACTAATGCRACAAGACGCTGCAGAACGAACCGTTGGCAAAAAAAAACAAAAAAACAATGGAACGATGATGAGGATCTGTGATGTCAGATGAGATCAGCTTTCTATTGGAGGATGATGGGATGGGGGGACGGTGGAACGATTCAACAAGTCAAGTCCCATTCGTTCTTCTTCTTCGAAAACAGAAATCAACGTCTGTCATTCRTAGGTGCCCGGTTCAGAAAACGCCAACGTTTTCGTTCCGCGCTTTTCTTTGATTTTTCTCACACGCCTCTACGCATTACGAATAATCACAACTCTTTCTTGCTACAGAACTATTCAAACCAGAAACGGTCGGAAACTCCGATTTCTGACCTTGGTGACGAGCCTCCACCAGAGTGACTAGATGAAGTAATCGGTCCATGCCAGGAACCACATCTTGAGTGGTACAAAGAGGACCCATTTCATCATGTACCCAGACTCACATATTTTCATCAGAGAAACATAAGGATTCACCCTTCACCAATTGGGAATTGGGAACTCAAATGATTCCATCTGATGCAGCTACTGATAGAGTACTAGTGTACTAAAATAGAGATGACTGCAAAGTGCTTTCTCARGAATTCCTGTATTCTTTCTTGTTATGTAGCAGTGCACGAGTCTGAGGGAAGRCATTTAGCACAAGAGAGCAACCACAAGAGCTAGAGGAGAGCCAAACCAATTCCAATTGAATGACGAGGAAACCTACAATTCCGTCTGCTTTCCYGAACAAATGAACTCGACCTCAACCACGAGAACAATTACTATACAAAAGAGACCAGAAGCAGACCAACAACAGGAAGAGACGAGACCAAATTTCTTGTGAACTCTGCCGTATGGAACAAGGCGTAGTAGGTTGTTCCATTGGGCAACTCTCTTCCCTGTCGTTGCGAGATAGAATAGGAAGGGSTCTTATTGCGGGATAGGTACTATAAATGTCGGGATTGTCTTMGACGTGGCACCCATAGAGGGAATCCAGTGCCACGGCTGGCTCAGTTGGCGAGTAATCTGTAAAATTAGCTGCCTCATTCGAAAACAGGGAGTTCCCTCCATGCCCCRCAGCGACTCGTCCCGGGGGCAYCGGTGGCGATTTCYACACGCCGTGGTTGGTTCCTAACCCAATGCATCGTGTTGGACAGAGTGCAAGAAAGCTACCGGGCCACGCGGGAGTCTCGCTCATTGTTGTGGTGGTTGTTGTTGCTGTTGCGCTTGTTCCTGCCGCCGGTTCTGCTTTTGCCGGCTGTACACCCAGGCCGCGAGGACTACCGCCTGGACACCGACCGAGTTGGCCACCGTGCCRGCCGCGGCCCCGTCGATCCCGCTGGCCAGCACCGCGCCGAGRACCTCGACCGCTCCGTACGCCACGAGCCCGGCGTCCGCCGGCGAGGGGCCGGAACCCGMWTCCGAATCCGGCTCTGGGATGCGAGAGAGGGCGTACGCCACCGGCCCCGCCGCGCACCACAGCAGGGCGCAGAGCCGGCCCGGGAGTTCCAGGTCCCAGAAGGAGGGAATCCCGATCACCCCCGTGAACAGCTGGGATCCGCCCGCCACCAGGTCGAGGAAGTGGGCCGCACCGGCGAAACCGTACAGAACCCCCATGAGGGCCCGAAAGGATTCGAGCGGCGTGGCATCGACCGCSGCCGGCAGCAGGACGTTCAGCGCCAGCCAGTTGTCCACCACGAGCGCCGGTGTGGCCAGCACCGCGAGGGGCGATTYCGGTGTGTATTCCATGGTCAGYGCCACGGATCCGCCGTTGGGTCCGTTGTCGTCGAAGCCAAACTCCATGGCGCAATCGGTAGCGATGCCCCCGACGCCGTCTTTCGATACCACGACAAGCCTCCCCGGCTCGCTCTCGGTGCAGGTCCATTCCACCACGAACTGGTTGAGCGCAAAGTATTCCAGGACGGTGTCACCCACCTCGAGCGACCCGAGGGCGTCCGAGGCCGAGGCGTGGGGTTGTCTTGCCACCGGTGCTTTWGGGTTGTTCCCATTGGAGTCGCTSCTCCCGAAGAGTGCCCGGACCGACGAGAGTGGGCCTCCTTTTGGTCCTGATTGTTGCCGCTGCCTCGCTTTCACCACCTCGACACGGTTCGAACTCAGAACGATTTCTGGCCAGTGTATCGGGCGCGACACAAAATCTTGCAACGAGCCGCTGCCGAATGYCGCCAGCCTCGGGGACGTCGTTTTCAGCTGGATGGCCAGGGAGKATCCCCAAAGCGATGCGAYCATMAGGAGGAAGGGTTCCCACCGACGGGAGAGGGGTGGCGGCGATCGAACCATGCTTCGATGCTGCTCAGAAAGCGCTGSTGTTGTCACAGGTAGGGAGGGGAAAGGCTCCGTCTGCGTGTGGTGTTGCTTGGTCACGGAGAAGCTACCGGTACGTACTTCTCTGTGATAGCGCGGGACCGAAGAGATCTATCGGTAGGGCAAAKGACACGAGTACTTGTCTTYAGTTGCTTCCTTTTTATCTCGGCAATGCGATCCGATTCCTAGTAGCGTACGAGTACTTCCTGGGAAGAAAAAACAGAATCACTAGTAGAGCACTCGTACGTACCGTACGCAATCATACTCGTGCTGCGGCAAAAAGAAAACCCCAAAAATCACCTGTCGACTGACGATCGAGATTTCTGACTGAAAATGAGGAAGCTATTTCTTCCTTTCCTCGCAGAGTGAAAGACGACGATTATTTTTGAATACCATTAGTGTTAGGGTTCTTACCGTCAAGATTTTTTATGGATTTTTTATGGATCGATACCTTCGGTACGTACGGTAGATAGTTTCTCACTCTACTTGTAGTACCGTATTTTGTATTTTTTACTGTAGATTACTTTGATACTTTATTAATGTGCARTACTTTGGTATCTTGGATATGCCCTAAGGCACGATATTTAAATGTTCTTTTTGATCGCGTCAGAGATACTTCTTATTCTGAAAACCCACAGTACCGTGCAATGAATTCGTACCGCAGCACTATTATTGTTCTTATTGCATCTAGTGTACCGTATTTAAAAATTTCAAGCTTCGTTAGTGCCGTTTTGTTATTACAAGTTTGTTTTTATCAATGAYATCGAAAGAGCCACTAGAAAAGTTGGAAGATTTTTTCGTTCCCGGAACGCATTCWTTCCTTCGACAACGATGTGCATAGAAGGTCGTAGAGCATCGCAATACGGTATCAGAATAGAACCCCCTCTTGGCCCTCTTGGGATTGATACGGTGGGGTATAATATCGGTCGACAGAAATGAGACAATTCCTTATTTGTAGATCAGAATTGTGTGACATGGTCAATCGTGGCCTCTSACTTGTAATGAAAGTACKACCAGGTAATTAAACAAACAYATCTCTTTTGATCAGTTCATTCAATTTCACTATTATTATCTTGATATTTTTGATGTTTAGTCGCGCTACATATTTTCTATAGCYACGAAAAGACATTAAAATCCACGATTCTTACGCTATCAAATATTATTTATTRATCGCATATTCAGCTTATTTCCACGTCTCTCTTGGAACAAATCCGATCTGGTTACCTTTGTCGTTCCAAGGTATTCATCACGAACGTGTGGTCTAGTTCGAAAGTTCATTAAACAACATGTTTTACAGTCCAATAAGTACTTTTTTTCGTAAACCACTTATTCACAAGTTGACTTTTGGTATAGCGTACGGTACCAGTAAGAGAATCGATGACAATGCTTTGCATCACAATATTTTTCACATAACATACCGTACCCCAAGAATCGATCGCAAGTGTAGCGTCGCATTTGTGCTCTCCGCCGTGGCATTATCATGAAAAGCATGCACACAGAACACAGAGCCAACAGAACAAAACCTTAGACGAGAGCGACCGGAGCAGCCGAGTGGAGCGGTGCGGAGCCGGCAAAACAGTACCTTCGTGGGGGAAACAACTGCAACAAGGAAGCATAGCATGACCCCGATCTTTTCGCTGGTGGACATGGAACACCACCGGCGGTTCCGGTCCGGCAGCAGCGGGGACAGCCGGTGGGCCACCGCCGGCCAACGCTCCCCGGAAGACGACAGGGTCTCCTTCGAGGACGCCCTGTCGAAGCTCCGGGACTCGCGGCACTCGCCCACCACCGGAGGCAGCGCAGCGCCGGAAGGACACAAACCCAAGGCCAAACCCAAGGCCAAACCCAAAGCCAAGGCACGAGCCGGAAACGAACCCACCCGAAGCCGGCGGCAGCTGCAGCGGGAGAGGCCGCTGCCCGCCACCGATGGGCTGCTGCCGCACCCACGCCCGATCCGGAACCCCAGAAAACCGTCCTCTTCCAAGCAGAAGCGCAAGCCACGCGCCCGCCTGTCGCCTCCTCCCCCTCCCCCGCCGCCCCTTTCGGTGTCCTCGAGCTCGGACACGGCGTCGAGCTCGAGCGAGCGAAGCTCGCACTCGTCCGAGAGCCAAAGCAGAGCCACCGCCGGTGGCGTAAAAAGAAGCAGCAAAAGCAAAAGCAACAGCAACAGCAATAGCAACAGCAACAATAGCAGCAGCCGGTCCGGTTCCGGCAAGCGGGGGCAGACGCGGGCGCGGGCTTTAGCCTCGTCGTGCCGGAGCCGCCTCCGGCCTAAGCAGAGACGGGGAAGGCGCAAGACGATCCGCTGGGACAAGAGCGTAGGGATCAGGGTGGTGCGCGGTCTGGAAAACTACAGCCTACAAGAGATCAAGGACACCTGGTACTCGCCGGACGAATACGCCCTCATGGAAGACGAGTGCGAGCTCACCAGCGAACACATGGACGAACTGTACGAGCTCGATCTGCTTGATTTCCAAGCAACGAGAAATACGGATAGAGGAGACACAGCGGCAACAACAACAACAACAACATATACAACAGCAGCAGGATCGGTTCCCGGAAGGGAAAGGCGCCGGTTGCCCGATGGGTTGAGCGAGCGGGGACTGGAATCCTGGACCCTACGGGGAGAGGCGCTGAAAGAAGCCCGCGTCCAGCTCATCGTCGACACGGTATGGAAGTCGCAGGTGCACGCGTGGACGCTTCTCGGGGGGACCCCCGGCTCTCCCCCCGGGAGGAGGTTCGAGAGGACTTCCACCGAYGGCAGGATCCACGACGAGTGCTGGGAGTACCTGCGGCGGAAATCGATCCGGATCTCGGCCCTTTCCCGCGCCATGGCCCGGCGGCTCGCAGCGAGCGACGAGGAGGATGTCCGTTCCTACCTGGACCMAATCCGGGTCCTGGAGGAGGCGAGGAAGAAGCGGGCCGGGGGTTCGGTACATCCCCCGGTGGCCCCTGGCAGGCCATCGATCCTCAGACCACCGAAACCGGTGGTGCTCGACCCCATCGATCCCTCCGACTCGGCACGGGAGTCCTTCTCCCGCGTGTCCGTTCCCRCAAGGGATCCAAGGGCCGAACCGGGGGAAGCCTATCGGTCCACGGCCGGTGGCAGCGGAAGCCCGGACTCCTTTGGCAGGGGCACCGCTTCCTCCGGTTCGGAGGCCACAACAATGGCGAGCGACGTCAATCCCCGGAGGCCCCAGCGGTTCGAGTCGCCCTCCACACCRCCGCGTTCCAGGCTCGTCGGCGGGATCGGCATCGGCGACGACCTGCCCGTTCCCTTTGCATCCGATGACACRGGGGRAACGKACGGCACCGCGGTGGCACGCACACGCGAGTCACCCAAGGACGCGTCGCTGGGCAGCGCTCCCGGGAGATGCAGGGGCCATCGGCTTTGAGCAGAACGAAGATTCCCGTGTCGCCSKTGGAAAGCTCGCCGCACACAAAATGGACCGCGGCCTTCTAGGAATCAACCGCCATCCCCATCTCAGTCCACCGGGAGGGGAAGKGTCCGAATTGCCCAATCGGAACACSCGCCTTCMTTGTAAATCGATAGCTATGTAATGTTATAATACGAATTTTATGCCCTAGTGCGTATYTTCGGGTSTCGCAACCTAGGTTTTCTTTGCAGCCGGCAAGAGATTTCAATTGAAATTATTTTTGTTACGAYTGTATTCTCGTYTCGGACAARAATAGTTTGGCAGGAGTTTCAAGGTACGACGCAACGGATGCTAGCACAAGTAATAGCGAGAGTGCAGTTTTGCTGTCGTCTCTCGTTCCTTCATGACATTCCCGAAAAATTTCGTGAACACCGGTCTTTCAAGTCGACTCACATTYCTTTCCATTCCATTCTTGTKGATGGTTCCCATACATTCATGGCGTTGACAAACAAGCAACRMGACCTCGGATTGATTCGATCCGATTCGTTCAATCGTCTTTCTTGTCCGCYTCTTGCTTYGGGTTGCTGTCGGTTTTGTTCTCACTGTTCACCCAATGAATCGTCCCCTTGGTGGTGGAGTCGATGGCGTCCCAGATCGACGGAATCGCCAGCACAAAGATGGCGATCGATATMACCTGGTGGGCCACCGACTCCACGAATCCYCCCTTGGGAATGGAGTCGAAGTGATCGGTGGTTTTTKGGGCAAACCACGGCACAAACAGAATTAGGACGGTGTAGTAGACGACCATCCGGGACACRATCTGAGCGCCCAGGATCAATAGTATCTTTTCGAATTCCTCCTTGTTGATCGTTCCAGATTTGTCGCTGTCGGCCGCCTCGAAGAGCTCGTCGCTAACTTCTCGTGTGGGTGGCTGCGAATGTGAATGTGCGTGTGGAAATGRGCGTGGCGATTGTTGGCGATAAATATTTTCGAGGAAAGATAKACGAGAAGAAACCAAAATGTCAGTTTGTTTCGCGGAAGTATTCAATAGATACAGCAAYGCATCAAGATATTCGTTCTGTCTGTATTTCAAGAGCAGYGATTCCATCWACTTACAATTGCTTGCTGAACTATGCATATAGTACATAGTTCAGCAAGAAATTGTYAGTGGATGGAATCGCCGCCGTCCCGAAAATGACTATTGCATCGAGAAATCACCACCTCAGAAGATTCTTTTCGCTTCGCCTCCGGCTGATGATTCTTTTCACCTCTGATTCGTTTCGTTTCACTCACAAAGCACGCGGCGGGCCCCGCATAGCGGGCGAGGGTAATGTGGACCGACAATGTTCCGACATARAGCTCGCTCTTCGAAATGTCCCCGCTCTTGGTGGTGTCGCACGCCYTGAAGATTTTGTCGACTAGTTTCTTGAATCCCTTGCTCCGACCTAGGATGTTGCCGCTGACTTTTTCGGCGACGCTCGCTCTTCTCGCTGGTTTCGTGGTTTGTTCCGCCATGGTTCTTTTGTGCTTTGTATTGCGGAAGGGGAAATGAAATGATCCAAGGAGTAGATTCGTAGGTTTAGTGGTACTGATAACGGTATGCCAACCATGAAGGAAGAGAACCGGAAAACAAGAAGGAAATCTGTGCGATACGGTGCGTACAACGAATTTTCGTAAGTTACGTTGAATGAGTACTAGTACTCGTGCTCGTCCGGTACAACAAGCGAACGTATCTTTTTTCTATTTTCTCTTCTATGCTACCGGTACTTCACCGACATGGTAGYACCTGGTACCGGTTTGTACCGTACCAGTCTGTTGAGAGTTRAGACAATTTTCTTCTTCCGTTCTTCGTTTTCAACTTGACAAGAGTACTRTATGATATTYATATGCGTATGTATCATAGGTACGTTACTATCCTGTATTTCTCTTTCAATTTTCAGTTGCAATTGCAAATCACAAATCGCAAATCAGCAATTAGCAATCAACATACGGTACATACGTGATTATCTCACATACGTACGTATGTAGCCTATCAGTCACTCCCTCTGTTCTCTTTTTATCGCTTTCCAAAAATCGTCATTTCTCTGCTGGATTTTGTTTCGCCAATCCACACCATCCACACCATCGTCCGTTGCTCATCCATCTCTACTAGTACGAATTACCCAATCCTACACCCGCTATTTTACCCACAAGGTTGATCGCAATAGTCAACTCCAGTACGAGGAAAGACATCCGAAGCGAATGTAATCGGGGCCGATGAGTAGCAGAGAGAAACACGGCGTTTGAGGCCGCAACCAAAAGACTTACGTTTCCGTCCGGATAGAGAGAGAGAGTACGAGTACGTACCGAGCGATCTACGTGGTAGCATGTCAGTCCGGCTAAGCCACACCACAAACCATCCCACCGAAACTACCGGATTCCTGCTCCAACGGGAGCGGTTCACGGGACGAGAACCAACTGACACCACCGCCGCTCCGATCGTTGCTTCCCCTCCTCCCCCGGTGTCGAAGTGGATACACCCCGCTCTGTTGTGTGCCCTTGCGTRCGCGCTCTACAACGTATGTATAAAAAAGGGATCGGCCACGATCCACCCGATCCTCGGGGGCGTCGTCTTGGAATGTGTCGCGGCACTCTTTGGTGGTCTCGCCCTGGCAATTCTTTTGGTGTACCAGAAACTGAGCCCACCGGCAGAAACGAATCGTCACCAAGGCAGCAGCGAGAACAACCAAAGACAAGACGGTTATATCGTTGGTGAAAAAAGTTCCGACGATACCTGCATCTCGGTCCGGGTTGAAAAGGATGGAATCTGGTGGTCGATTGGCGCCGGTGTGTGGGTAGGAGTTGCGGAAATTATATCCTTTGTCGTGTCGGGGCCGATGGGAGTTCCCGTGACGCAATCGATTCCTATTATCGTTGGTGGATCCGTCCTGTTTGCAGCGGTGCTTGGTTCGTTGTGCCTGAAGGAATCCATGGTCTTGACGCACGGTTGGTTCGGTGTGGCGATGCTAACTCTGGGCATTATATTGGTGTCCACCGCCGCCGATGAGCACCTCTATAGCCACAGCAACGACTTTGAGGACAGAAGGGAGGGTGCACCGTTGCCATCGGCACCACTCTTTGTCTGGCTTAGCTTGGCCTTGTGCTGTGCCATGGCGTATGCATTMTACAATATTGGCATTAAACAGGGGTCGAGTTCCGTTCATCCAATCGTTGGTGGGGTAATACTACAGGTCGTTGCCGCGATCTTTGGTTTGTGTGCACTCGGTGCCATTTTGGTGTGGAACGAAAACGTTCGAAACAAAGGCGGCGGTGAAGCAAGGACTGTGTTGCACTATGATTCCTCGGGAGTGCTATGGTCAAGTCTTGCTGGAGTGGCTGTGGGCATCGCCGAGCTGCTTTCTTTCGGTGTGTCGGGCATGGGTGTAAAGGCAACACAGTCGATACCGATTTTGATAGGCGRATCCGTTGCCTTTGGTGCTGTGATCGGGATATTTGTGCTTGGGGAGGGTCTCGATCTCCAAGGATGGGTCGGTGTGCTTCTGCTTGTTTCGGGAATAGGTGTGGTAGGAACCGATCCTCATTCTATTGGTTAATTGATCACCGAACGAGTGCACTGAATTATTGATACAATGATGTAATATTATTGTAAGGCTGTATTATACACTTATTGTTACAGTTGTATTGTAATAATATACATGATGTTGTATTGTTCGGAGGGATTCATTGAGGAAGTGCTCGATATTTTGGCATKGTATTACTATGCGGCCAATGCGTGTCTGCAATTTTTTTCTTTCCTCGTAGTGCTCAATGGTACGGTTGGCTGTTCTTCCAAATTAAGCGACTGCTGGCATTGCTGCACCAAACTCTTTTCTTCTTTGAAAGTTTCCAACAAACTAATGTTGGCTGCGAATGCTTTTTCGTAGAACTCGTCTTCAGAYTCCTCGTCAACAAAAACTAAATCCAAAGCAAGCCGTTCGGTGATTTGGTTGACCGCCTTACTCGAAAAGACTATTTTGTGCAGGTTCTCTACCAGACGAGGAATTGATAATTCCTTTGAGCGTTGTTTTGATTTTGTGCTAGACTTGTATCGACATCCCAATGCGTTGCGAAAATGTTGGCCGACCTTTTCACGGCACATCACATCGGAGCATTGAACCCATTCGCCCTTGCTTGTTTGGCGAATAAACCCGTTCCCCTTCGTGYGGATTGCGTCGACAATGTCCGTAACAATCATCGACCGCTGTAATTTGCTTTCGACTTTCGCATATTTCTCGGTGGCAAGGCTGATAATTTGTCGAAAAAAGCGATTCTATAAGTCGTGGATTATGCGGGTACAGTGACAGAAGAAGGATAGCCGATGTCAGAGATTTTCTATTAACGAAAGATTGCAACAACATATTCTYAGGATCTTTGGCCAATTATCGTCAATGGTCTCACTTACACCTTCGTGGTTGTATGCTTGCTTTCCTCGCGCGCAAATCACGTCGAATGGTCCGGGAACGATTTGTCGTGTCGGCGGCGACATCGGTCTTAATGGAAATTCCTGGTTTGGCATCCTGATCATATCGATTGACATCATTATAGCTAATTGGATCTGTTAGAGTTTGGAACGGTTCCTTTCGTTGGAGGGTTTCCTTTTGTGCTTCAGGATGAGTTTTATGAGACCATGCAGAAAATTATTCGATGAGCCTCTGTTTCTTAAAATAGTCAATCACGATTAGCCCATCTAAACCGGCCTATCTAAAAATGCTGATTTCCAAAAAATCAGCCGCGCGTTTTACGATCAGAAGTAGGATAAGAATTTCCATATCGTTCCAGGATGTACATCCATCGAATTAAAAACAAAAGGGAAGCAATCATTTCAAGTTAGCTTCCCTATTTAATTGGTTCTTTTCCGTTCCTGTGTGACTATGTRTGCCCCTAAATGAATTGCCAACAAAATACGAAAACATCAATTCTTATCAAATCTCACGTCACCAAACACCTATTAAGTACGACAGTCTCCAATTATTGTATCTCCAACGGCCATACCGGTACTACAGTAGAAAATGCGAAATACATTACGAAGAATTTTTCTGGCGTACATACTGTACTGGGGAGTACGAAGTAATTYACAATGTTAACATTCGGAAGCAACCGGGCCTTCAAGTTCTCTACCCTGAATTTTGTTACATGTTTTCGGCTTCATTTCTTATGCCTATGCAGTGGTATATTGCTTTCAAYATTATTTAACCGTTCTGAATTTGTTCATGAAGGTTCCTAGGAACCTGTCGTCTTCAAAYTGTACGTACGGTTGTTGAAGTTGTCAGACCCACAATTTTATGTCATTTTTTACGTCCCTTCTGTCGAGAAACCAGACCAAATCAAGATTTTCAAGTGGTAGTTTTCAAATGCTAAATAAGGATCCCCAKWTCCAATGAATAATATTGTATGCAATGTTATGAACAATATCATGCATTCGTCATCCCAATTAATAAGCTTGTCATCATCGAATGGAGACCATTAGAACACCTCAATTATCGTTTTCTTTTTTAAAGAACTCCCTTACGGATTCGGATCTACGATGCACTATAAATGGTTTGWGGAAAGCCCCATTGAAACGGTATTGAAGAGTCRCACATAGAATTTCACTTCGCTCTTACTAAGTTCGATCGAGAAGAATGGTTCGGTTATCGCCAGCGGTAGTTCAAGTCAAGAATATCACTGACTATCGTCAAGACCTAACTGCGACACAATAGCTTTTGGGGGGATTTCTGGGCCGGAGCCTCCGTGTTCTTGGGACGCATATCCTTGCATGCCATCCAAAAACAGGATCAGAAGCCAGTCCCGATTACTTTTTGCTACTTAGTTGTGCAACAGACCGCCTTTTCGCGCTTGTTGTCGACTGATGTTGTTCGTGGAGAACAACCCGAAGAAGTATCCACGACCTCCGAGGCTGTTCTAGATCGATTAGGGATAGGAAAAGCGTCTCTGATTCTACACTTCTCCTTTCTTTCTTCGGGATGTCACTATGAATCAAACTAAATCGCAGTGTATTGCACCTAATTGTCTTTCACCTAGAAAGGAACACCGCGGAACAGTCCCCAAAACATACAGGGCATTCCAATACCGTAGCACGGTACCAACGAAACACGCGCGCGAGCTCTATGAAAGTCACGGGTGCCAACGGACTCCATCGTGCGATACTTTGTTGGGCATAGSTGCAAAGGATAAGGAGATTTGAGGAATGCCATGGCTCGATCTTAAAGCAATGCGCTTGGCTGCGACCATAGACGAAGGACATCAAGAGCTCGCTGGATTTATATTKTAAAGGTAGAGCAAGGGAAACGATGCGACACACCGCATTGCATTGATAATACCTGTAACACCCGTGTCATGCACTTCGAATCAATTGTGTGTAAATTGTGTGCAAATTGTGTGCAAATTGTGTTCTCGATGATTCGAAAAAGATATCTATCAAAACAGGCCTTCGATCGATCTATGAACGTCTGTCCACTCCAGAGCTCTAAATCAAAACTCAATTCTCGATCGATTTATCTAACGAAGGGAAACGAGACCACTAAATTCCATCCTCTCATTTTGAGCAATGGCTAGAGCTTTGCTAGATGTAACAGATGGAAAGTTTGATGCTTTCATTTTATTTTTTTTCGTATTTTTTTGAAGACAGGAATATTCCGTTTCGTTCCATGAGTTTTCCAAGCAAAAAAGAGCTGGACCGAGTCAAAGCAGGGAATATGATGCCTGAWCACGTTGCATCGCATAAGATGACCGAAACGCCGCATTATACTACGACTGCGCAATGCCGATTCATATTATTCGTAGAGAAAATAAATAAATCACTTGGTTCACTCTTCCTCGTCCTTTTCGTCGAAGACAAGAATGCAACGTGAACCGAGTCGAGTCAAGTATATGTACAGATGTGGTACGAAACAAAACGAAAACGAAAAGAAAGGAAAGCAATGACATTATAAGAAGTTTCCCAAGAAGCGGAAACCTGACAAAAAAGTCCTTTTGTAATGGTGCTGTTTGCTCCCAAAAACGTACCTCGTCGTCGTCATCGTCGTCATCC
This sequence comes from Pseudo-nitzschia multistriata, assembly GCA_900660405.1. Classification (NCBI taxonomy): domain Eukaryota; phylum Bacillariophyta; class Bacillariophyceae; order Bacillariales; family Bacillariaceae; genus Pseudo-nitzschia; species Pseudo-nitzschia multistriata. The sequence goes on along the minus strand of CAACVS010000608.1, from coordinate 5,627 downwards.
TCATCGTCATCTTCGTCGTCGTCATCATCATCATCTTCTCCAGGAATAATAGACTTCTCGTTGAACTTGGTCCATAGGTCTTCGTGCTGTTTCTTGACCAGGTCTTGGTAGTGCGTACCAAAGGCAAACTCGGTCTGGGCACCGCCCTCCTCACTGGCCAGGTACAGACGAGCCTTGGCTTCGGACCGGGCCCACGATTCGATCGAGGTTTCTGGTGCCCCGAGCAGCACGGCGGCCTGAAGGGCCAGACCAGCGGCGTAGTAGAAATAGATGTATTCCTCCCATCCCTCGTGCTTTACGGTGTGGCCGTGCCACAGAGGGGCGTTCTGGGATTGCGGAACCGGCATGTCGGATCCCATCTTGCGCTTGATCTGGGTCTGCGCCTGGTTTCTTCGGGCGGAGGCCGCAGCGGTTCTGCGGGCGATGGTGCGGGATGCRGAGAACATGGTGCGGAGCGTGGAGCGTATTGGATTGGATTGGATTGGCAATCGAATTCACCTACTAAAAATCAAGCCAGCTGACGAAACAACTAACTAACTGCCAGACTGGCAAAATAATATTCGCTTTGATATGCTGCGCACAGGGGCGTCKTCTTTGGTACRGCAACCGGTAYGTGAATATACCTRATTGTATTCCAACAACGATCAATCGAYACCCGCAAGGTTTTCGATGCTGTTGTTGATGCTGCCTGTTTGCGATGGGCGTTTGCGATGTTTTGTTTCTCGGCGTTGTTGCCGCTGTAGCAGTACATTTCTACGGTAACATACACAATAATAATACKTAGCTTACGCAGTACGAGAACTGTATGTACCTGTAGTACGTTACATCATGCTGCGTTCCAAACTCGCTGCTCGCTGCTCGCTGCCTCTTTCGTCTGTGCTGTGTTGCTAGACCGACGCTCTGTCGCTTTGTTTCCTCATTTGGTCGATCTAGTCGAATCAAATTTYGATTTTGACTCTTCGTACTCACGGTTGACGTTCGAGTGAGTCGTAACCGGACAAATAAATAATTTTAGGAGAATTTCTCAGAGTAGGGTACTTACGTACAGGCCGGTAGGGGACGGCAGCTTTGGAGTAGCTAGCTACCGGCCGGTAGCGTAGCTGCAAAAACGTGCCGTACGTGCGTACATACCGTAGCCTACGTTCCTGCGCGCGGGAGCTAGTAAAGAATGTCATTGCTGCAGCTATTGCAACGACTAAAATACCAAATTAAATAGCCCGAACCAAAATAATRTGCCAAATTTGTTCATTTTTTGTTGTCGAAAAACCTCGCACAMCCCGTTCTCAAAAACAATAATTCAATCAAGTCAAATGTTGTTTTCTTGCTTCGATTCGTACCGTTGCACATCATAGTGCTACCGATATCGCACGTTACGGTTGWGTTTGGTGATCCTGTGGTTCGACAAGAGGAACGAAAGCAATATCACAGGCGTGRCGGTTTCGCAACTTGGAGGCATAACTGGAATGCACTCGAGTCAGTCAAACTATTTCCAACAKAACGTTGTTTGTTTCGGAGTGTTGGCAAAACTTGGGGTTGAGTGCGTTGTCGTAGCASGCAACTATGATTCGAGGTTTCAGCGAGCGATTACTCGGGGCCAGCAGGAAGAAAGTTGAAGACGATGGCGGGACAAACGAGAAACTGAAGGGGGCGGGACGGCCTTCCTTGCTCTCTCATTATTCCCTGCGCATGAAGAATTTTCAGAGCTTTGTGAGCGATGTGAGCGCGGGAAGCGAGAGCGACGAATACAGCGTCGTTAGTAGTATYGTGGAAGAGAGCKACGAGGACAACAGCGACGCTGGTGACGACTCTGACTTGAGTTCGGTGTACACCACACTCACGGTGGAAACCATCCGGACCGCGGAAAACGAAAACGTCAAGCCCCTGGCGGCTCCGAATTCCAGGTCGACGCAGATTTTTGTMGGGGCCAATTCCCCGACTGCAGATCTCAAGGCCTCGCTTAACGACGTGGGAAAACTGTCCATTTACGCCAAGGAAGTGACCATATCTAAATCCGTGGCGTGCGCGTTTCTGGAACTGGTCCGGGGGGACAATCGTTCTTGGGAGGCAATCGCGGTGGATATTTTGCGACAGAAGGCACGGTGGGATTCCATCGTCCTAGACGGATGCTCCAGTAGCACCGGTCCKAGTACCAGCAATGAGAGTGCGAAGCAGGATAACGACGAAGCCAACGAGAAAAATGGTGACGAMGATGACARAGAAAACGATGACAAAGGCGAAGAAAACAAAAACGAAGATACCAACATTACCCCYGCGACACCCAAATTCCTCGACTTGGTTTTATCCGGTATCCTCAACGTAGACAATTGTTCCTACCTCCACCTGACGGGATTGGAGTGGAGATCGAGCACGGCCTTTACCATGCAGTCGATAATGTTCTCCCAGTGCCTAAAAAAGCTGCAGCTGGACTTTCTAGATTTGTCCAAGCACGTTCCGGCGCTGGTGGCGGGGTTGTCGGGGAACAAGAGCTTGACCTGCTTCATCGCAAGTCGATGCGGCCTTGACGACAACCATCTTGGGTGTATGCTGAGGCACCTCCCCMTGAGGCTCGAGGAACTGAGGATCTTTGGCAACAAGTGTCGTTCCAAGGGGCTCGCGTCGCTGACCAGGATGATAAAGAACAGAAGGGCGAAACTGAAAATCCTAGACCTAAGCTTCCAGCACATCGACCCGGGCGAAGAATTTGACATTACCAACTTTGCAGAAGCGCTTGGGAACAATAAAAGTCTCACGATTCTGGATCTGGACAATGATTCCCTGGACGACAACCACCTCACACTCATCGTCGAGGCCTTGTGCAAGAACAAGACCCTGGAAGAAATCATGCTAAACCACAACAAAATTACGGGAGAAGGCGTGGCCATGTTGGCAGCAAAATTTGGGGAAATGAAAGGGCTAAAAAAGATTTCTATGTATAGTAACCTTTTCGATGCCACGTCGACGACCGTATAGTAAGATTAGAAACCTAAATTTCGCTCGTTCCTTTGAATGAATAGTACAAACGAACAAGCGAGCGAGCAGACGAAAGGTAGAAAAAGCCACTACATCAAGGGGACCCCAAAMATAGGGATGTAATGAATTGATCAAGCACTCAGTGAGACATCASATTTCAGTKATTGCAATGATCGAATTACGGTATGGTTTGTTATGGTATATGTAACGAATAATGAAAAATACGTCAAAACACCAAAAATGCGGATAAAGCAAGCTCGCCATCAACATGTGCTCGTAGTAATGGTTGTTGTAAAAAATTGAAACTCTCCTTTCGCTATTAGAATTCTGCCGCTATTGGAGTCTAATCCTATTCGTGTCTCTTCACAATGTGCTACTACGAAGGTGCAAATCTCAATCTGGACAGAGGCCCTTCTTGTCTAAAACGTCAGAAACTGTTTTGTGTATATTATAAAAATTGCAATGTTTACGTCCTACAACTCGTGTAGGTCGATGTCTTGTAATTGAAAAATGTAATCATATCGAGTGTCGTATGTATCAAATTTGAGCGAGCCGTCCTCACCAAGAACTAATTGGCAAGCTACACAAGCACAAAAGGTATCATCGATCTTRAAGAAAACGACGATAGGTTTTGGTTTCGTGTTCTTCTTAAGTCAATTCGACGTATTTCTTGTCTTTTTCTGAAGAGTAATTGTGTTCTTCGTCTTCTGCAATGGCGGGGATARGACCTTCTTTCTCTATCATGGAGAGAGTTTCTGGCATGAAAAAAAGGTACAATAATGCTGGAACGGTGGACATGACGCACAAAATCCAAAAGGCTCTGAGGTAACCGTAGTCCTCAGCAAACGCTTGACCCAGATATCCGGAAACAGTTCCACCAATGCTCATGGCAGCCGTTGTTAATCCAAGTGTGAGTCCGAATCTGCCAGTTCCTCCGCTGATGTCGCTGGTAACCAAAATATACATAGTACCGAAAATCCCGGCACCAACACCGTCCAAGATCTGTGTCGACAAAGTGATAGTTTGCCATAAGAAAGTGGCTTCGCCGTCGCCTTTGAGCGTCAAGAGGCCGGCCAAAATGGCGCACCTGATCGGAACAATTCCGAGGCCGATCAAAAACAGCCACTTTCGGCCGTACTTTCCGGAATAGGTACCGCAAATCTTGGCAGCAAACACCATTACAACTTGTGCGATAGTGATGCACAAACCGCTCATCAAGATACCTAGRTCACCATTGCCGATTGCCAACGTTTGCATGACCAATGGGAGGACGGTTCCGTTCGACGTATGGAAGAGGAAACAAACGGCGATGAAAAGCAAAAGAATAGGGTCTCGTAGAACTTGAAGGGGAGTGTCTGCCTGTGATTCCCCATTAGTCCCCTCCTCGGGATTCGCGAAACCAAAATTGAAGCTAGGGTTATGTTTGACATTCTTCGCCGATCCGGTTGCTGAAGAAGCGCCACCAATGCTTTCCTCGGCGCCCGGTGGAACGTATGGCGTGTCCTTCTTGTCGCTGTCTCCACCGGCTTCCTTCTTGAGGCCACGCGCAGCATCGTGATCGATATCTCCGGGCTTGATCTTGTTCAAAAAGAAAACGAACAAAACGCACGCAATCGGGCTGACCACGAAAAGAAGTCCGATGTTGGGATACAATAAGTAGGCCACGATGGAGCCGAGGAGTACCAAGATAGCCGTTCCCAAGTGATTCATCATCTCGTTGACCGAKACCTGTTGCGTCATTCCAAYCGATCCCACGATTCCCTGTGTGATACTGTTCAAACCGGGTGGGATGAAAGAGGTCACTCCTCCCTGAACAAATTTTACGAGAACCATGAGGATAAAGTTGTTGTCRCTCGCAAACATAGCAGTAAACACAGTCAACATGGTRGTCAAAACGCCGGCCGCCGAGAGCCAGAGCAATTTCTGCTCGGTATAATCATAAAGGTATCCGGCGGGTGCCTGGAACAAAAATTGCGACATTCCGAAAACAAAAAACAAGATTCCGACCTGTTTCTCCGAATATCCCTTGGCTACGATCAAAAAAGCACTTTGCATGTTGATCTATTGTTTCCGTCATGTTGGTATTTATGTCGACGCCRTAGTCGACAAAGTCATTTTTGCATGTATAGTGTTAATTCGAATCGAGGGACCATCAAACGAATCGGATAATCGTTCCATGGCGGTAGAAWGTAAGATCAACAAGCAACATACCATCAAACAAGAATACAGTCAAAACATCATGAGAGACAAATGGCGATTGCACGAAAGAAGCCCTGCGATTCCAAAGACTCTAACACAGAACACACCATTGTAAGGCCATCACGAAGCTCTCCAAGGAAAAGGGCGGCCCATCTTAGGTTTCCCTTGATAGTTTCCGTCCTTTCTTTCTTTCCGACGATTGTGTCCGACATCGTTGTTTCTCGCTATTTCACAGTGTTATGTGATCTAATCGACAGAATCCTCGCTGGTCTCTGCAAAGGATATAGGCTCTGTAGCTCTAGTCCTACTGGTATCGTCTAAAATGATACCCTTCGATACGTTAGGAAGGAGAGGTGCTCTCGCGAGAGTGTTCTACAAGCCCAGCAATAGAGAAGGATGCCGAGAAAACAGAATACCTCCAGGAAAGCCGAAAATTCTTGCGTTTCCAACGTCAAAAT
>CAACVS010000603.1:174533-193373 GCA_900660405.1 Pseudo-nitzschia multistriata | reverse complement strand
CAGTCCCAGTCGCAGTCCCAGCCGCAGTCGCAGTCACTCAGAGAAGCAGATGGCGTCAAAGCCGGGGACTCGCAACAAGATAAACCAGAAGCGCCACCAGATCAGAAGGAGGAGCAAGCCCCAAACCAAGACAACAAGAGGCGCGCCCCGGATGGCACGAGCGGTTGTCGGGAAGTAGAATCCCAGCCATTGAAAAGACCACGGAGTGACGAAGCAGGCGCCAACGGGAATGTCCCTGATGGCTCACCAAGTTGTCAGGAAATGGAATCGCAGTCACAGCCGCTCATAGAAGCAGACGGCGACAAAGCTGGGGATTCGAAACAAGACAAACCAGAAGTGCCACTGGATCAGAAGGAGCAAGGCCCAAGCAAAGACAACAAGAGGTGTGCCCCGGATGGCACAAGTGGTTGTCAGGAAACGGAATCCCAGCCATTGAAAAGACCACGGAGTGACGAAGAAGGCGCCAACGGGGATTTCCCCGATGGTTCCACTCAATGTGATGAAATGGAATCACAGCCACTCCAAGAAGCACAGAGCGAAAAAGCCGGGGATCCGCACCACAACAAAGTCGAAGTCCTAACAAAACAGAATTGGCAAGACCCAAACAAAGAAAACAATCGCAATGGCACCGATGACACATCTGAATGCCAGGAAGTGGAATTCCAGTCTCCGAAACGACCACTCAGCGACGAAGTCGGGGGAAACGATGGAGAACACAACAAAGCAGAAGTGCCTCCAAAACAGGAGCAGCAACAATCGAGCGAAGACAGCAAGCCGAATTGCTCTGATGGCACAGCCCGATGCCAAGAAAACAAATCTCAGCCACTCAAACAACCGCGCAGCGACCAAGTTGAAGTTATTGATATTTCTTCTGATTCTACGGAATCAACGTTATGGTGAATGAAAAATCCCTACCGGTGCGGGCTCCAGTCTCTGCTCCGAATCGAATCCGTGAGATTTCAGAACAYAAACGAACCACGTACGGCGTTAAAAGAAATGGCATCGGTCAATCGTCGTTGTCGTGTGTGCCCACTGCAGTTGCTGTTGTCAAACAGCCATTTTTCGCAGACCAAAAGCAACCAAGTGCACAATTCGAGCACTAGTATTTGGAGGTGTCGATTCATTCTAGAATGCATKGTTTGCATTGATTCCGGCAAAAACGGTTTTCTGGCAGTGCCGCGAAAAGCTGGCGGAGCGTTTGATGAAGAATTGAATTCTGCAAAGCATTCTACTGATCGAAAACAASACGTGTCTCAACATTTCCATAGTTTCTAACTGTTGCGTTGCATAGCTCTCGAATGGATCATCGGTGGTGGAGGTGAGACTGATCTTCACTCATACTCTTGATAAAGTGTTAGAACTACTAGATACCTAGATATCCGAAGTTGTTGCATTTATATTTTTCTATTCTTGATAATTTTTTTACAAGTTTTGAAATCCTATACTTGCGGAGGTCACTGTCTGTCCTATGCTTAGTACGTAGTATTACTACCTACGAGTCATGCGTAACTAGTACAGTAACTATTACGGCATTGCAAAATCGTCTTTCTGCCTCCCGTGTTGTACTTGGTACCACGTGGTATCAACTTTTYCAAATTGTGTCCCCGACTGACGCAATGCAACGCGCTACAACGACCACAGAAATACGGGAGGCGCGGCCCGAGGGGGAGAAAGAATGAACTGATTTTTTCGACGTCGATCGATTTTTTCACCACGCGCAAGCATGCATCACATGSTGCTGCTGGTGATCCATCTCGCCGCTGCTTCCTGTTTCGAGTTTTGCGCATCCTCTGTTCCCTTTGGAAGTTCSTTTTTCTGACTTCACATCWGTTCCTTACACTTTGCATCGGCGAWCACCATCCGAACGCATTCATCTTCGTGGCGCAAATTTTCCACCAGAAGACACACCGCCTTAGTCCCTTGCGATTCAAGAGCTGAATAYAGAACTGCTTGGAATTGATCCAGTTCTCCGACAGAAAGAAAGACTTCTGTAGACAGAAATTAATAGACATCATGGTTCGAGTTCCGTCCTTTGCCGTTTCGGCCTTTTTGTGCCTCGCTGGAATCAGTTCCGAAGGCGTGAATGCGTTTGCCCCCACCGGAGGTGTTACCCAACAACGCGTTGCCGGTGGTCATGCCAGAATTGCCAAAACCGCCCCCTCGGCCGGAAGAAAGGGAAGCACGTCTCTSTTCATGTCGTCCCGGCAACAAACCGGACGCGATTTCTACAGAATCCTGGGCATCAACCGCAACGCCGACAGCAAGGAGATCAAATCCGCCTTTCGAAAGATGGCGAAGCAATACCACCCAGGTACGTCTGGATGGGAAAAAGAATTCGTCGCCGCGGGCGTTGCACGATTGGTACGGGGTTCGGAAATTTCTCCGTTTATGGAATTGTTCTCTCAACTCTTTCGCGCGCGTGTGTTTTTGTTGATGTTGTTGTTGTTGTTGTTGTTGTTGCTCTCGCTGCAGACGCCAACCCGGGAAAGGACACGACCGAACAGTTCCAGGAGGTCAACCGCGCCTACGAGGTGCTGAGGAACCCCGAGTTGAAAAAGAAATACGATATGTTTGGTGAGTCGGGCGTGGGAACCTCGGCCGCCAGCGAGGGCCAGGGATCCCCCTTTGGAGGCGGCGCCGGGTTCGGCCAGGAGGTCGACCTGAACGACATTTTCGATTCCTTCTTTGGAGGTGGCGGAGGCTTTGGCGGCGGCCCCCGAACGCGGCAGCAGCCCCGGGGACCCGTGGTGGGCAACGACCTCCGGTTCGACCTGGAGATCGATTTCAAGACGGCCGTCTTTGGCGGGGAAGAAAAGGTGAGGATCCGCCACCTGGAAACCTGCGACACCTGCAGCGGATCCGGCGTCAAGCCCGGCAGCAAGATCAGCACCTGTCCCAACTGCGGGGGCAACGGGGTCACCGTGGAGGTCACCCGCACCCCGCTCGGAAACTTCCAGACGCAACAAACCTGCCCCGTCTGCCGCGGAACCGGCCAAAAGGTCGAGGAATACTGCGGGACCTGCGGCGGGCAGGGCCTCAACCAAAAGACGAAGCAGATCAAGGTCACCGTTCCCGCCGGTGTCGAGGACGGCAACAAGCTCCGCGTGAGGGGAGAGGGAGACGCCGGTCCCAACGGTGGCCCCGCCGGAGACCTGTACATCTTTTTGCGGGTCAAGGAGGACGCCAAGTTCCGCCGCGAGGGCCCCGAGATMTACTCGGAGGAGACCATCAGCTACATCGACGCCATCCTCGGAAACTCCATCAAGACGCCGGTCGTGGACGGCGAGGTGACCATCAAGGTCCCCCCCGGAACGCAGCCGGGCCAGGTCATGCGGCTGAAGGGCAACGGCGCCCCKCGGCTGGGAAACCCCAACCAGCGGGGAGACCACTACGTCACGGTCAAGGTCGACATCCCCAAGGACCTGAGCAAGGAAGAGGAGGAACTCATGGAAAARCTGAGGACGATCCGGGAAGARAAGGCCGGCGCCAAGAGCGGCGGGGGCTTTTTCAACCGCAACTAGGAAGGACGCAACCCAGCCAGCCAGCCAGCGAMGAAGACGAGCGCCTCGAAACGAAACGAGCCGAACCGGACCGGATCCCGACCACACACGCACTATATACTATACAACACACCGTCGCTGCGCCGCGGTTCGGAGAGAGCGTCGTTTTGTCACGGCCGGCACCAAGAACGCGATCGACCGCGGGGGCAAGCTTTTGCCTTAGGCAGGCTGCCAACCAACCCTCCATCGATCGGCCTTTTTTCTTGTATAGAATATGAATGTTGCCCTACTTTAAGTAAAAACTACTTTTTTCGTTTCGTGCAACCCCAGCATCCTAGCATGGTACTTTACCGTACGGTGGCGAAAAAACCCCAAACCCAATTCCAAGAACGACCGGATTCGTGTTGTTTTGTTTTGTTCGATGGAGTGCGCACGCTCTCCGGGCTTGCTACCGGGCCACCGAAAAGTCGGCGCCGKTCCCGTTCTTGGAGGGCCGGACCTTCAGGAGGCTCCCCGAGTGCGGCCGGAGGGAGGGCTCGGCCAGCCACAAGCCGATCTCCTTGGCCAGGTCCCCCGGCTTGGTCCACTCCGAGGCGTCCTGGTCCGGCATGGCCTCCCGGTTGGCCGGCGTGTCGATCGTCGACGGGAGGACGCCCAAAACCGTGAGGTCCTTGAGGTGCTCCTTCTCCCTGCGCATCTTGMRGGTGGCCCTGCGCTTGGACCGGCCCGTGACCGCCCTCCCGGTGGACTCCCCGAGGGTGGTGAGGGCGTGGTGGACGGCGGCCTTGGAGGCCCCGTAGCCCAGCATGCCCGGGGTCCCTCCCAGGGCGGCCGTGGCCCCAAGGGCGACAAAGAGGCCGCCGCTGGCGAAAAAGCTCCCCGCCACGGACCCGGCCGCCAGGACCGGGTAGAGGTTCGCCCCCAGCATCCGCTCGGCCACCAGCGCCTGCGAGAGGGCGTCTTCCGGTCCGGAGGGGTCCCCCTCCCAGGCCCCGGAAGCGCAGACCAAAGCGTCCAGGCCCCCMTCGGGGAGGAGCCCCCGCAGGCCCTCCTCCAGGGCCACGGTCAGGTCCGGGAGGGAGGCGGGCCGGGGAGGGGCCCCTGGATCGGTCTTGCCGCTTGCGTCCCCCCAAGGGTCTCCCGAGGGAAGCTCGACAAAGCCGCCGGCCAGGAGCGGGAGGTCCTCCTCCCCCGGGGGACGGACGTCGGCCCCGATCACGCGGACCCCCAGGTCCCCCGAAAGGTGGTGGGCGATCGCCCTGCCGAGGCAGCCGGAGGATCCCACCACCAGGGCGGTCCCCGGCCCGGAAAGGGGTTCCCCGTAGTCGTAGTCGTAGTCGTAGTCGAGGCTCTGGTCGTACTCGTACTCGTCGGTGTCGTTGTCGTTGTCGTTGTCGTTGCCCGTGGTCCTGGAGAAGCTCCGGCGGTGCCCGCTGGAAAGCGGTAGTTCCGGCGAGCCGAAAAGCCCGGCCGCTGGAATCCCGGCGGAGATTGCTCTTTGTCGTTCTCGTCCCCCCGACAGAAACCGGCGGGCGATTCGAAGGGGCAGGTGGTGGCGGCCGTGCATTTTCGTTCCTTGCTTGCTTGCTTCCTTTGTTCCTTTCTTCCTTTGTTGTCTCTTGTTGTGTCCAAGACCTCGATCACTCGTGGTTTGTGTCTTACAATCAATACAATAATGTGTTCTACTTATAGTATGGCATCAGCATCGAGTCGTGTCGTGTCGTGTCGTGTCGTGTCGTGTCGTATTGTGTCCTCTCGTGTCGTGTCGCTTCGCTTCGCGGTGTCTGTCGAGAAAGGTGACATCGATTTTTGGTTTTCGGAAAAGAAGAATTCYCGTGCGGAAGATTGCACGAGTGAGTGGTGACTAGCTAGATCGATCTATCTGTTCGATGATGTCGAGCAAAAAAATGATGGATGATGGATGATGGATGAGAACCGGGTTGGTTTTGGGACCGGATTTATGGGGAAAAGGATGGAGGGAAGGGGCGGGCGGCGCCGTGATACAGTACCGTATGATCGTGCAACGGCACGGGAACCAGAACAATGCCGAAACGCAACGAGACTGCGCAAGGTACGTACCACATCTGTTCGCGAGGGGATTTTATTTGAAAGTTGGCGTTTTCTTATGGTTAGGGATAATACGGAATCAAGCAATCTGATTGGCTAATTAGACAGATTGAAATATCGAAAATATCGAAAACTGTACAGTATACTCCCCTGATATCCAATTTTGCCGTATAATTCTACGAGGAATTTGTACTAGGAATGAGTATTTGCTTGGTTTTTTGTTGCTTGTTTTGCTCTCGTTCAAATTAACAGTTCCTTATTAGTAATGAAGCTATCCTCCTCTTCTGTTGTCTGTTGGTGTCACTATCGATGGAACCAAACGCCTCTGTTACTACTGCAACAGCATTGTCCACGATAGGGTGGCCGTCACGCTAACTGACGCTAATCTACTGTAGATACGGCAACAGACAAGAATAAAAATGGTTTCTGTTTCTTCATCCGCCTTCCACGGTGACAGCAACAAGGAGAAGAAGCAACCAGTCGCTACTGGTTGCGTATACTTTTTGCGACGCAATAGAGGATGGACAAGTGATCCAGTAATAGTAGAAATCCCTCACAATTCTAGGAATTGGTCAATTAGTTGCTCTTCTTACTAATCATCTTTCTACCATGGGAAACGAGGTATCTCAAGAAACTATTCAAGCTGCTGCTGCTGCTTCAGTTGCTGCTTCTGCTGCTGCTCAAGGACAAAGTGGAGGTCAAGGAGAGGGTCTTGCAGGGCCTCACGGTGGCAACAACAAGGATGATGCTGCTTCCGCTGCTGTTGCTCCTCCTCACCATGATACTACATCTACAGCTGCGCATCCCCCGTGTCCTGGAACTACCACTGCTGCTCCTGATGCATCGATGACGACTGCTGCTGCTTCTGCTCAAGGAAAGGATCGCGGCAATGTGACAACCCACCTAAAGCCGCCTCCTCGCAGTGGCAACAACAACGAGGTTGATGCTGCTTCTGCTGCTGTTGCTCCTCCTCACCATGATACATCTACGGCTGCTGCGGATCCCCCTTGTCCTGGAACTACCACTTCTCCTGATGCATCGACGACAACTGCTGCTGCTGCTGAAGGACAAGGAAGTTCTAAAGATCAAGATAAGGCCCACCTAAAGCACCCCTCTCCTCAAGGTGACAACAATGGAGGAGAAAATCCAATCATTGAACAGTATGAAACCAAACAGGTGTTTGTTTCCACGGAGCCATACGACGAGGACGAGGACATCGACACCAGCAAGAATAAGGATGAAGATAGCAAGAGGGACAGCGGCAGAAACGACGACAGTGGTGATGATGACAGCAAGAAGACAGTGGATGAGGAACTACCNTTTGCAAGAACACGAGAGGTAGTGTATTGTATTGTACATACCGTATCGACCGAGTGCCACATCGGACACGAGGCAGGAGTCCGAACACAACACACACACACTCGTACTCGCACTCGCTCTCGCACTCGATCCGTTCCGTCCCGTATCGTTCCGAACACGCGACGCATCGAAGCATCCCGACAGATCGGAGCGTAACATCCCATCCAGCAAGATCCCGGTTCCAAACCAAGGAACTTGCCAACAACACGCAACAAGAGTCGGCTTTGGCGCGGTTCCTTCGTCTAGAAGACAAGAGCACCGCAGAACAGGGCCCGGCRGACCAGCACAGCGCAAAGCCGCCACTCCGATGGATCCCCACCGAACGCCGTTGGGCAACACCGCCCGGCTCCTCGCGGGCCTCTGGCTCCTGGCGGGGGCCTCCCCTTGCTCGGCCAACCCGCACTCGAGGGCCTACATCCCCTACCGGACGGACCCCTACGACCAGCCGGCGGCCAAGAACAAGGCCTCCGACTTTTGGGGCAAGAAAAGCTCCGACCGGAAGGGGGTCATCGTCCACCGGAGGCCGGTCCCCCGGATCTTCGAGGCCGACAAGGCCACCGATGAGGACCAGACKTGCCCCCTGCGCTTCTCCCTGGGGGTCTCCCGCAAGAGCAGCGACCGGGCACCCGGCCTGGGGGACAACGGGGAAACCACCCCGCTGGGGATCCACCAGCCCCCGGTCGTCTATCCCGTCCTGCCCTGGCAGGGGCCCGGCCGGCAGGTCCTCTACGCGACGCAGTACGAGCACCTGGACCTGCTCACCCCCGCCCGGGGGGGAGCGGGCGCCGGCGGAGGCAGCGGCAGCGGCTTTCTCAAGGAGGGCCTCACCGAGCACCTGGAGTTCCCCCTGCTCTTCGAGTCGAGCGCCTTTCAGACCCACCCCCTCGTGGCGGACGTCAACGGKGACGGGATCCTCGACGCCGTCCTGACGGACTACCACGGGGGCCTCTACGCGATCGGCCTGCAGGTGGCCGACGGCGGAAGCGCGAGCGGCGGCCACCCCAGCCGCTACTTTCTCAAGGCCCAGGTCCCCCGACTCTACGTCCGGCGGCAGTGGATGGAGGCGATGGTCAACGAGACGCTCGGGATCGATCCCTACCAGGCCGAGAAGGAGGCCGAGGAAGCCGCCAAAAAGGCCGAGGAGGAACGCAAGGCGGCCCGGGCGGCGGAGGTGGCGGCCGGGGGGGAGCCCCCCCCGGAGGAGGAGGAACCCGACTCCTCCCACCGGGCCGGCGACGAGCGGCCCTACGACCCGTACCACTCGTACTTTGAGTACTCCTACGGCGTCGGGGGGCCCGGACACGAGGCCGTCCTCCAGGGGGTCACGGCCAACGTGCTGGGCCAGGACCAGGACCACGTCAAGGGACTCGAGGAGCGCCGCAAGCGCAAGCACCACCCCGGCAAGCCCGGGGCCGCCCCCGACGCGAAGGGGGACGCGGAACTGGACGACAAGAACCAGCACCTCATCCATCGCGACTTTGGGGACGAAAGCGGCGGCGGCGGCGAGAGCGGCAAAGAAAAAGAAGAAGACGAAGCCGGCCACAGGAGGCTCCTGGAAGAAGACCCGGCGGGCGGAGACGAACCAGCGGGGGGAGGAGACCCTCCCGGCGACGACGAGACCGACTGGGCCGCCTTTGCCGACGACCTCCAGCACCCCGACGACGACGACGACGACAACGCCGGCGGCGCTCTCGGCGAAGCAGCGGCAGACGAGGCCGACGCGAGCGGGGACGGCCTTCCCGACGAGGAGGAAGCCGCGGGCGTCCACGTCGAGGGCGCCGCCGGTGGCACCTTTGTCGGCGGGGGGGACGACGACTACCCGCCGCCGCACGACGACTACGCCCGGTTCCAGAACTACGACGACTATTACTCGGGCCGGTACAACGACCTCCACGAGGACTACTTCGACGACAGGCACTACATCCGGCTCCCCCCGCACGTCCTCTGCACCCCCGTCCTGGCGGACCTCCCCAAGCTCTACTCCAACAAGCCGGGGGAGACCGAGCGGCTCCTCTTTCTGGCCGTCTCGTACTACTTCGACGAGGACGAATACGAGGGATTCTTTTCCTACAAGCGCTTCGAGCATAGCGACCACGGGGACGAGACCGAGACCCAGCGGGGGATGTACACCGCGAGCGCCATCATGGTCTTTCACTTTGGGGACAGCCCCAGGTGGGGTGAGTAACACCGCGGTGTGGTGTGGTGTGGTGTGGTGTGGTGCGGCAGACCGGCCGAGAATCGGCCCTCGGCCGGGTCGTTCGGTGTTGGGTCGTGTTTGTTTGCCTCTGTGTGGTTGTGCTGACCACTCGTTTTTTTGGAATGCCCATCGAATGGCTTTTCTCTCCATCTTTCTTTCTCTCGCGACAGGCCGCCAGGAGCACCTCGATCTCAGCGCGGACCATTCCGCCCCCGTGAACCTGACGGCAGTGGGCGCCATCCCGATGCGGGAGGACAACACCAAGCTGGGTGCCTTTGCTCTCTCGAGCCCGACGGTGGCGGACATCGACGGGGACGGCAAAGCCGAGGTCCTGATGGGGACCAGCATGGGATTTCTCTACGTCGTGGATGCCCGCAACCTCTTCCCGAGGGACAACTTCCCCGTCCAGCTACAGTACGGGATCGAGTCGCGCGTTCTGGTGGAAGACGTCCGCGGGGACACCAACCTGGAAATCTTTGTGGCGGACGTCGGGGGAAACGTCCTCTGCCTCGACCACACCGGAAAGAAACTGTGGCACCGGGACCTCCTCTTCAGCATCACCAACAACAAGGAGAAGGAGCACCGGGGACGCAGCGAGGTGATCGGCTCGAGCGAGATGGTCCTCGGCGACGTGAACGGCGACGGGATCCTCGACCTGGTCTTCCTCCAGCAGATCAAGTCCGAGGGACACGGGACGACACAGTACCTCTATGTCCTCTCCGCGGACACGGGCAAGGACCTCGAGGGCTACCCGATCAACCTCTGGACGAAGGCCGCCAACTACCACCGGGACAACGTCGGGGAAGACTTTGCCCATGCCAAGCTTTCCCCACCCCTCCTGGTGGATCTCCACGAGGACCAGAGCCACATTGCCGATTACCTGAATCGCAACGGGACACGTTTCGCAAGGCCGAAGCCGAGCAAGGAACAATCCGGAATCGGCGGGGAAGACAAGGTTCCCCACGGCGGTACCGCCGGCGGCCTCCACATCGTGCAGCCCATCGATACCTTCCTGGTTATTGTCGAGGGCGGATCCGGCTGCACGCAGTCCATCGAGATCGGAGAAACCATCAACTCGATGGTCCAGGCCGACGACGTCCACGGGACCAACAAGCTGGACCTAGTCATCTCCACCGCTTCGGGCAACGTCGTGACGCTCGAGAGCGACGCCCCCTTCCACCCCCTGAACGTCTGGAACCACGGCGAGCTGAGGAGCCGGACCGGCGGTTCTTCCCATGGGTACAGCGCCTCGCAGGGCATCTTTGTGCACGAGATGAGCCGGCGGTACCGCGACATCTTTGGCGTGTACGTCCCGGTGACCTTTCAGATCTTTGACAACCGACCCAACATCGAGAACGAGCCCGACAAGCGCCGGTACGACGTCGAGGTCCGGACGGGAACCTCCGGCCTCGTGGTGCTCAAGACATACGATGCGCCCGGAATCTACACGGAGCGCTTCTACATCCCTAGCGGCCCGGGGCACTACCAGGTGAGCGTCCTGCTCAAGACCACCCACGGCCTGGTCTACGAGGACGCCTTCCACATCGGGTACAACGTGAACTACATGAACGGCTTCAGCGTCCTGCTCTGGCTTCCGCTCACGGTAGCTACGATCTGCGTCTTTTTGATGGGAGCCAAGAAGCACCAGAGCTGGGAAGACGACGACTACGAGGGCGAGGGCGGAAAGGGAATCCTGGACGGCCACGCCGGTCTGCCGGACTGAGAATCCTTTTGGTTTCTACCGAACGGAGTTGCGTTGTTTTCTGTCTCGCAACACCGTTCTCGGCGGTGCCGATTGCACCCGTCTTATTTCCAGCAATAAKTCACGTGTCATTTATTAGTATTGAAATCGCATCTACGACCTAGCTTGCTGGATTTCTCAGAAATAGTTTGTTAAAATTCAGTTTCAAAATATTGCGCCCGAGATCAGGTGTGTCTGCGATTGGTTCGCATACCGATTCGCCCGAAAGAATTCGTTGCGCCTATCTAGTAGCTCGTGGTCCAGAAGATTCGAGGTAAAATGCAAGAGCTCTTCCAAAAAATATTGAGCGGCAGGGCGATTCCTCGTAGTAAGTATACAGTACAGACTGTTTATTCCTTGACGGAAATTCCATCGGCTCCGGCGATGATCACGGCCGTGCTCATGTCACAGAAGAGTCCGTGGTCGACGACACCGCACACGTTCTTGATATCGGCGGCCATCTTTCGGGCATCCTTGATGGGTTCCTCGAAGTGAAGATCGACAATGTAGTTTCCGTTGTCGGTGACGGCAATTTCGTCCCCGTCGGGCTGGTTGCTGCTGGAGGATCCCATTCGGAGGACGGGCTTGCAGCCGGCGCAGGAATCGAGGGCAGCGACCTGTCTCATGGTGTGCTCGTGGCAGAAGGGGGTGATCTCGACGGGAACGGGGAATCCGGGTCCCAATCCATCGCAGAGCTTGGATTCATCGACTGGTGATGTGCAACGAATCGAGTGCGTTGTGCGGGAGGGTTTCGGGAATGCGCGTTGCGAGACATCGCAGTCGGATACAAACCAGCGAGGGGACGGATGGGGTGAGAAGAAATCGCGGCTGTTCACACGGGTGTGGAAAGTTCGTTTGCCACAACACCAAACTTTTCGGGTCTTTCGAATCACTCGAACCGATATGCGATGCGCGTCTTAAAATGGAACTACGTACCGATGACGATAAACTTGTCCGCCATGACTTCGACCATTTTTTCTCGGAGAAGGGCACCGCCACCTCCCTTGACGAGGTTCAAATCGGGGTCGACTTCATCGGCTCCGTCAATCGCGACATCCAACTTGGAGTGGGTGTCGAGGGTAACAAGGGGGATGTCGAGGCTCAATGCTTGCTCCTTGGTGCGTTCCGAGGTGGGAATGGCAACAATGTCTTTGAGCTCTCCGGATTTCAAAAGATTTCCCACACGTTCGACGGCGAAGTAGGCGGTGGAACCAGTTCCGAGACCGACAACCATTCCACTCTTGACATAGTCATCAACGGCCTTGTAGCCGACTTGCTTTTTGAGTTCGTCTTGCGAAACAGTAGACATTGAAAGAGCGGTAGATTGGAATCCGGTGTGTGTTCGGAGCACGGCAGGTGTAAATGCGTTGACACTTGCAAGCGAAAGAAGGGCGGCAGAAATGATGCGCATGATTTCAAAATTGGGTATCTACTGTCTGGTAGTCAAAGGGAATGAAATTGTGTCAAGTCTTTGTGAGAATTTGAATGGATACCCGCTACCCACACTGCATCGATCGCCCGATACTCGCGAACTCCGCAATAAAGATAGATTTTAGTGTTTAGGACTCGATCCTGAAAACGAAAGGAAATCAGTAAGAAAAAATGCGTTCATTTCGATGATTAACGTTTTGTGACGTTTTCGCGGTGATGTCATCCGTCATCCCCCAAAACCACCACATCAAACGACTAGTTGGATTAAGTTCATGTTGTTCCGATTCGTGGGTTTTAATAATGACTAATGACCCTATTGCATGCGTTAAAAACAAAGGCAAGAGACTTCAGGTCTTCGGCCGGGTATCTTTCGTTTCGAGAAGCTGCTCCGAGTATTACCAGTACCGTTACCGGTAGGTTGACCGCTAAATCGAGGAACATGCTGGGAGGAACGTACTTTTACCTGATACCGGGTAAAAGAATCCAGCGAATAGGGCCGGTATTTCTTACAACATAGAGTAGATTTCTGTGTTTGAATTAGAGATCCCATTTTCAGTCGCATAGCCATGAATAAGTTATATCTTTCAAGGCTACCATCAGCAGCCACTGTAGCTTCGTGGTCGAGGCCACGACTGACGAATACGAAGGCCCAAGTGCAATCATTGAGCCGATGGTCGGAGAAAAAACGATCGATGACTACGGCTTATTGCTATCAGCAACGATTTTGTCGCAATCTCGATGCTGTTAAAGCAGACGTCGCGAAGTCGTCAATGATTTCCGTTCGAAATTTCCACAGTAGCGGTCCTACTTATTACTCGGAAAAGATTTGCGAYAACGACTCACCAGCGTCTGATGCACAAACTCCCGGTTCTAAGGCCTTTGTACTTGAGAGCGATAGGCTTGCTCTGGTGGATTTGTTTAAAAAGTTCGCAATACCTGGTCATCCTAGATCGTTGGACAGGGAAGGACTCAGAAAAGCATTGAATGCCGTGGGAGAGACACCCGATGACGAAACCCTCGAGCAGATATATCAAGATGCTGATCTAGATGGAAATGGTGTAATAGATTTAGAAGAATTCTTGACATCAGCCGATACAATCCTTGGGGGAGCCCCGGCCGGTATGGTGTTASTGGTTGGTGGTCCCGGGAGTGGAAAGGGCATGCTGAGCAAGAGACTCATAGAGGAATGTGGTGTTGTGCACATCTCAAGTGGAGATCTCCTACGCGAGGAGGTGGAGAGCGACACGGAACTAGGAAGGGAGGTGAAAGAGATCATGGTTCGAGGAGATCTTGTTAGTTCAGCCGTCATTGTAAAGCTGATGCGGAAGAAAATGCGAAAACCCGAAAACGCCGGGAAACGTATCCTGCTTGACGGCTTTCCGAGATCTCAACAAAACGCAGTGGATCTCGTGGAACTGTGTGGGCAACCTGAGCTTGCCCTGAATCTTGTATGCGATGGTAAGGAATAGAAAGATGCAGCGTGAAATACTGAGAGTGCAAGCTATTTTTGTCTCGGCACTTTGCTTTGTGCGGTTTATTTTTCTTCGTATTTGACCTCGTTGTTGACGTATTATTATCTATGAGACCCAATCTTCTTTCTCATKAATTATTCTTGTATTCTGATTGTTGCACAATAGACACAGTCCTGATCGAGCGAATCCTCAAACGGAAGGAAGAATCGAAAGAGGGCGAAACGCGAGACGACGACAACATCCATACCGCCTTGAAACGGTTGCGAACATACCATAAATATCTTCACGTAACAATCGATTGGTTGCGGGAGAATCGGGTACCAGTTGTCAATCTTGATTGTGACTGCCCCCCTGATCAAGTTTGGGAACAGTTGCTTTCTGTCGGAAGGTTGGTTCGTCCGGCGACGGCGATCGACAGAGAAGATTTGTCGCTTTTGCCTGGATACAACAACAACAACGAGAAGTAGGACGAAACAAATATTTACGTGTAGCAATTTAAAGTAGTGTGATATACCCCAACCCCTACCATTAGTGACCCAAAAAAGAACGGCCTATGTTATTGATTACATGAAGCATAGCACCGGATGAGGACAATGGAAGGAGAGAATGAATTTTCTTCTCGTTATTTTGGACAGAACTTTGACGTACGCCAGTGAACTACATCGTGTATCAGTGCCTCAATATAATTTATTGATGCTCGCATTTATCAGGACAAATATGAATCARGGGTTTAGATTTGAAGTTTTCGACGTGAAAGACCTAAACTCGAAGTGATATTCTSCAGCCAAGGATGATAGGCTTCAGCAGAACTCGAATAATCGTCTGAATCCGTGCAATGTAAAGTGTATGCCTTAATTTGTTGTATCAGCACCTATTCCTAGGTTGGTGTCTTTGATATGGCTGCAAGCTCCGTTTTTGTCATAVAATTGACTTGCTCTGATGCACTCGAAAACGATTCAACAAAGTAATCGGCGTCTTCTCTTGAAAAAGCCAATGGCGGTTTGATCACTAKGACGTTCTCGTGTAGCCCGTCGATGCTGGTGAGGATATTGTGTTCTTGTTTCAAGAGCGTGCAAATGTAAGATGTTTCTATCGCAGCTGGTTCTTTCRTCTGTCGATTGCGCACAAGTTCGATGCCAAGAAAGAGCCCGCTTCCCCTTATGTCTCCRATGCAAACGTTAAGTGGCGCCGCACTATCATTTTCCCATCTCTCCTTTTGCATTGCCAAAAAGCGGTCTTTCAAATACTGCCCCATTGCAAAGGCATGTTCTTGTAATTCCTCGTCTTCCAGGATGTCTAGGACCGCCAAACCCGCGGCGGCAGCGACAGGAGAACCACCAAAGGTATTGAAATATTCCACACCCATCGAATGAAAATGATCCGCAATGGCGCGAGTTGTGACCACGGCCCCAAGACTCATCCCGTTCCCAAAGGGTTTGCCAACGGTCATGATGTCGGGAATGATGCCATGATCTCCATGCTGAAAGGCCCAAAAGGAGCTTCCCAGTCTTCCAAAACCAGTCTGCACCTCATCAGCAATGAAAACGCCTCCGGACTTTCGGACCGCATCTACACTTTGCCGAACGAATTCATCGGGAGGCAAAATTACGCCACTTCAAAGAAAAACAGATGAACTTAGGATTCCGAATCATTTGATTTCTTTTTAAATCGCCTGCATAAAGAGTAAATAACAGACTAGACAATCAACTCACCCTACGCTCATTCCACTCTCCATCATGAAGGCTCCTACCGTTTCACCCTTTGATTTGTAATAATCACAAGCTGCCTTCACATAAGAAGCATACTTTTCCCCTGCATTTCTGTCTGAATGTGGACCTCGGTATACATCAGGGCAGGGAACTTTCCAGATGTGATTACCCGGCGTCTTGTAAGGGCCGATACCATTTCCTTGTGCTGTCAAGTCAAATTCTTTCGAGTGCTCGTATTTGTAGGGAGACACTTCTAATAMCCCCAGTGTGTGACCATGATATGCCCCATCAACAACAATTGTGTTTTTCGAGCGCGTGTAAGCTCGAGCTAACCGGAGTGCTAGGTCATTTGCTTCCTTTTTGTCGAATCAAAAGCACGGTTGTGTAGCGTATTGAAGAGCGAGAAATGATGTCATTGACACAAAAAGTGCACGATATTTTTTAAGTCGCTTGCAATCGAAGATGATGGGCTTGGCACAAACTATTGTTCGCCGTGATCATCATGAATCATCATCATCGTCGTCATCATCTTACCGATCCACTGTTTACAAAGACAACGATCTCTAGGGAGTCTGGGCACTTAGCGCATAACCTTTCGGCCAATTCGCATACGTTTGGGTGAAGGTATCGCGTATTCGTATTAAGTGTTGCTAATTGTCGAGACACCGCCTCCACAACTCTAGGATGGCAATGGCCTACGTGACATACATTGTTCCGTGTGTCGAGATAGGATCGTCCCGTCTCGTCAATCAATATCGAGCCTTTGCCCTTCATTATCATGAGGCCACCGGAATTGTTGTAAGAAACACTGACGGATTTCATGAAGTGCTTCTGTCGCTGCTCCTGTACCCTCTGCTTGTTACAGGTGTTGTTTCCATTGATGACAGTTTCGGCTTGTACAGGTCCATTGCGATGCGCTTGAGAAGCGGCTCCGACCGTGTGTGTCATTCTCAAATCGCTCTGACCAGACGTACTGCATCGCATCATTATTCTGTTTGCTGTCGCTGTTTTCGTTTTCCATTTCCTCAATCGCAGCGCCCATGCGAAACTAGTCAATGCGAACACCAACGCACAGGAATCATCTCGGGATAACATGGGCGYTCTTGTGAAAATTAGATTCTTGCAAAGAGTAATTCTCGAAAAAGAATATGCATTGCAACTAACTTCCGACGATAGAACGAGATGCGGTGTCCAATCATGARATGAAATCTGAGACGAAGATTTTCTTTTTTCACGAGGTTCGCAGGGTACGGTACGTACGTACCGTACCATAACGGATAGACACGACGTACTCCTACTTGGTACGGACCATTTTTTAATCACCAAACTGAAGTACTTCTAATTTCTACCGGGAACTAAAGGATACCTTTCGTCTGTTGACATGACGTCCAATCCAGACTCGAGAGTATGGTAACCTGTCCTAGTACGGTGCCTACGTACTATACTTACGGTGAAGAAAAAGTTAAGAATTCTTTAACCAATAATTTTGGTTTCTACGTACGGTAAGCTATGGAACATACGAATAGTATCGTAGGTAAGCTACAGTAAAATACCTACAGGGAGAGCTACAGTACCATAGATATGTAACGAAAGAGCCGAACCAGTTTTTTACACTTACTGTAGTGCAGAACAACGTACAGTTACTTACGAKTGACCTTTTCAGAAAAACTGGCGCGAATATGTAATTACAAGGTACGTAAAAGCACGCCATTACTTTACAATACGTACGGAATGTATCTCAGTATTCTGTCCTCCACGAAAAATAAAAATCATTGAGTCAAAAAGGGTCTAAGATAGTCAGATATGAATCATTTATCGTGATTCAATACAGTCACGCTTCAACGTGGCTAATTGTCTGACTCAGCAGAGTTCCGGTACTTATGCGCATTACGTAATCTTTTCATCTTTGGATGCCAAGTTTTTGTAACTTATCGTCCGTCCTTCATAAGGCTCTGGTAAAATTTGTGCGTGATTTGGTTAGATTTGAAACATTTCTTAATTTCATCCACCCACAAGATACCCTTACCAAGGACGGACTACCAAATCTGACAYTGGGCGTCATATTGGGATTCTCATCTAAGTAAATCTCCAGCGTGGCTTGATTCACCGTGCGTCAGTAAAGTTTAAGTCCTTGGGTGTACTCGAAAGTGGTATCATGGTGGAAGTTTTTTCTACAGAACCTTTATGTTAGTTTTCTACGTAAAGGTCTGTCCGCCTCATATGTTATGATGAATGTTTTGAAAAGACTTTTGAGGATCCTCCTGGGATCGGGCTCCGACTCATGAGRGTTGAGAGCTTTGATATGTTCAAAGGAAGGTGACATCTTGTTTCTTCTTCTCTACGTTGAAGGTACCCGAGGACCCAGAATCCTCTAAACCGTGCGCAACATCCAATTTACACACGTACGACGAAATTCGTCCGCATTGACTCACACCCAGAACAACGACTATCGTCATAAATTACAATACATTCGTCTCTTCTGACTACCCTTTKAATTTTTCCAATTGCAATCATGAAGTTCGCCCTCGTCCTCCTCCTTGTTGCCCTTGCCGCCGTCAACGGTTTCGCTCCTGCTTCCCAGGCTCGTGCAGGAACCGCCCTCAACSAATCCTTGTTCGATGCCATCGCTAACATGGATCTCTTCGCCCCTAAGGCCGACCAAAACACCTACGGAGCCCGAGACAAGAAGAACGTAAGTATCGCAAGGAATGCAGAGAATATATTCCAACTGCAACTTCGAAAAGACACCTATCACCATGACGAATTCAAGACTTTCTTGAATGACATTGTGTCGATATACTCAACGTTKATCGCATTCTAATAATTTGCCTTTTTGCGATGAATTCTACAGTTGAAGGTTGGTGAAATCACAAACAAGTCTTACGTCCCTTCGGGCTTGAGCGCCGCCCAATACAGCAACATCCGTTCTRCTGAAKCCAAGAAGAAGGCAGACAACTACAAGAGAAATGTTGCCAAGGCTGGTGTCTTCGAGGACTACACTGAGTTCTACACCAAGCGTGGAACCGACACCAAGCAAGCATGGGCCAAGGATGTCAATCTTGGACACAGAATGGCCAAGACCAAGTTCGATTGGTCTGGAAAGAAGGTCCAAGCCACCACAACCGCYGCTGTTAAGGCTGCCGCCCCCAAGAAGGGACGATTCGGAAAGAAGAAATAAGCACCATATTCWTTGCTAATGCTTTTTACGGACGGGACCAATCGATGACATGACTCTTCTTAATTTGATGGCTTCAGCAACATACACACGCCAGCAGTCAAGTAAAGAATAAATGCTTGCAACTGTAGCGAGTTGGACGTCATTCATTCCGACAATAGATGATAATTTTTTAAAWRMAMAAAWWTT
>CAACVS010000603.1:103490-132281 GCA_900660405.1 Pseudo-nitzschia multistriata | reverse complement strand
ATCGATTCATTGCCCAAGTCAACTTTGCGCCGTCACGCGAAGTTCAAAAAGACCTACGAAAAGGCCAAAGAAGCAATGGCAGGAAAAATTGATATGGAAGACGAGAAGGAATCGACAAGAGAGAATGGCGCCAGAGAAAGCAGCCAAAAGCGGAAGGCCGGAACCATTGAGGACGTGTCTCCCCCTGTAGATAATACTTMTGTCGACCGAGATGAAGAAATTGTGAAAGCGCCGACAAAAAGACAAAAGCGCGAAGGAAATCCCGGAGGCGATGGCGATGCCGGTGATAAGGATAGCTCTGAGGGGGAGGGAGAAAACAACGGCAAGGGCGACAAGCAATTGCATRCCGGTGGTGACGAAGAAAAAGTTGATGATAAAACTGATCTATCTCCCTTGAAAAGGGGAGATGCCGACCACAAAGATACARCATCAAGAGAAGAGAGAGATGATGAGGATGGTAYCAATGATATRAAAACCGAAACCGGAGGAGAAAATTCAAAGGTCAAGGATGGAATAAATGGGATTGAACACAATAATGATGGCACAAACAATGATTTGGAAACTTCGGAGAACGATGGCCGTGAATCTTCGGTGAAAATGAAACAGGGAGAYGGCAACGAGTCGTCGCAAGGTGCACCGTCATCTTCTTCTCCCAGCACAAATGAGCCGATGGGAGATACTCCATCCGATAAAAAGAAGAATACGACTACAACCAACATATACGACTCGCTCAAATACATTATGGTTCGTAATGATGGAAAGCCTGAATCTCTCATCAAATTGGTCGCGCTTAAATCACTCTTCTCTCGACAACTTCCAAAAATGCCACGCACATATATTGCTCGCTTAGTCTTTGATCGTAGGCATACATCCCTCGTTATTCTCAACGATGATCCKGCCACTAAGGATACCGACGAGGAAGTAATCGGCTCTATTTGTTATCGCGCTTTCCCGGAAATGCGCTTTGCCGAAATCGCCTTCTGCGCCGTCAATGCTTCTCATCAGGTGAAGGGGTATGGTACCAAGTTGATGAACCTCGTCAAGAAGGAGGGCGCAAGGACCGGTATCGAATACTTCATCACGTACGCAGATAACTATGCCATCGGATATTTCAAAAAACAAGGGTTTACGAAAAGCATTTCCATGCCCAAGGGGCGGTACCAAGGTCTCATCAAAGAATACGACGGCGGCACMATGATGGAATGCTACGTCCATCCCTCCATCGACTTTACCCGCATTCCGGAAATGCTGGCCGCCCAGCGCGAATTCATCTTGAGTCGCATCCGCCTCAAGGCACAATCCCACAAAGTTGTCTACGACCCACTTCCGAAGAACTGGAAGCCCAAGCTGGAAGGGGCTTCCAGGGGCAATGAGGCAGCTGCGCGTGCCCTGGCTGTTCCCGGAATGATAGAGGCCGGATGGACCATGGCTGATTTGATGGCGGCGACCGGGCAGGGCAAGGATCTGGACCGAGCCAAGAATCAGTTGAAAAGCGAGCTGCTTGCGATAGTTCGAAAAGTAGAAGAGCAACAGTTCTCGTGGCCGTTTCGAGAACCGGTGGATACCAACGAGGTCAAGGACTATCTCGATATCATCAAGCAACCCATTGATCTCCAAACGATCGATAAGCGCATCCGGAAGGGTGATCATTACAAATCAAAAAAAATGCTCTATGCCGACTTGATGCTRATGGTCAACAACTGCAAGCTGTACAACCTCGAAGCCAGTACTTACGTGCATTGTGCAGTGAACCTCGAGCGGTTTTTGAAGAACTTGTTTGCTTCGAAATAGATTTATGCACTTCGATAGCAAGGAAGCATTTCATGCATGGTTCTGGATTGATTCACAGATGTCGCCGGCTTCCACTATAAGAAATGCGGAAAGTCGAGATGGGGAGGGGACTCTTAATCTACGGCAGGAGAGAGATTTCTGTTGTTGAATAATTCATCATAATTTTAATATGTAACCTTGAACTAGTATAATTGCATTCTAGTCGTGCGGTATACCGTAGCAGATTAAAAAAAAAACAACCGTGAAGCCAATTTATTATTATTTTGTYTCAATCTATTCCTCTGTTCTTCCGTGAACTCGGAATCGGTAAAGGCAAGTGTATGTATGGCCATAGTTGGAGTCTATYGCAAGACTTATCGACTGCAGAGGCGGTATCTCTTTCCCAAAGACCGTGGAAGCAACGTCAAATTCTTGCAGGTACTCATTTTGYTCTAGATTATCGTTGATGTTGTATTCAAACGCACCCAGATTCCATGCTTTGGAAGAAGCCATATCGTCTTCGTATCCTACTACCCGAAAGGACCGAATCGCACTGGTCATTTGTTTTGAAAACTGTCTAGGTGGATGCTCAATAACGACACTTTCGACGATGACAGGCGAGTCCAATCGAATGGTAAGTGTTCCAAAATTACCCCGTTTGAAGTCGTCCGGAACCTCAACAAATTTTTCGAAGAGTTCTCTCTCCTTCAGCAATTCTTTCAGAGGAGTTTGTCGCARTGCCCAGCACTGACCCGGTGTGTTTGGAGGGTAGGTAGGCGTCAGTGCGGCCTCGGGACCGAATCCATAAAAGCGAAGATTTGATGCTTGGAGTATCCTATTGACGATCGGTAAGCTGTCGACCAGTGACTTGGATGTGCCCCTTTTTCCTCCATAAATYACTTCGGCTCCATTCGTGAGAGTGGCATGATCGAAGATTCCGGTAATATCGGCTCGATGAACTTCCAAGCTATCTTCGATAATTCCACCCAACAGGAGATCCAAATAGGGAGTGCCACTGTTGCCACCATCTGTTTTACCTCTTTTCGCTGCTATTTCAGTCAGCTGAAGCGCGAACTCATCAATTTCTTCCATAACACCTTGTATGTCCTCATCCTCTTCGACAGCCTTTACTATTTTCGACTTGACCCAATTGCGGATCCTATCTGTGGCAACAKTCCCGCCAATGAACTTGTCTGCCGTAATCATCGATTGCATTGAGAGATTTTCTTCGCTGTCCTCCAAAAGTTTGGCGGTCAGAAGTGGCTTGCTTTCTGTTTCCATTTCTTCGGCATCCTCGTCCTCGTCCTCATCGTCGAGATCGCCGCGAACATTTACTGAAGTACAATTTKCGTCTAGATCTTTGGAAACGTTCCAGAGAGGAATAGACGAGGTTTCAATGACAGATTTCCCCAAAAGTTGTTGGGCCAAATCTCGAATTTCTTCAAAGTTATCCTTTCCTTGTTTTTCCCTTAAATTTTTTTTCAAACGGTTCAAATTTACCAACCTCTTTCCAGCGAGCTCTTGTCTAGTTTGGAGTTCTTCTTCTAGCTGGTCGATCTCCTTTATAGATTCTGTGTAGAGTTCATCGAAATTTTCGTATGACACCCTGTACGCCGTCTTCGCTCTCGACAATCTCTGAAAATTGTTCAAGAACTTTTTGTTCCAGGACTGTAGCTCYTCCGATGACATTTCTACTTCTGAATCAACTGCATCATCATCATTCGGTATCTTTATCTCTGGCAGCGATTTAGCTTCAGGGAGCAAAGATTCATCCAGAGGTACCRCAATCTCGGCCAACTTTATGACTTCCGGCATGGTTAGCAGAAGAGACACGAACCCAAGAATCACAAAGATTACGAGTCGCTCTAATATTGATACACCAATCGAAGTTGATTTCGTTTCAATGAACGAATCTTCTCCGGTTATTTCGCCAACCTTTTCTCTTTCTCCCGCATCTATTTCTTCGGTGACTGGTTGCTTGCTGGCTTCATCTTGTTCGTCCGCATCGGCTTCGTGGTGTTCGGCTTCACCGTTCGCACATGGGATGCTTTCGTCGTGCGGTGCGGATTGTTCATCTTCCTCGCCGCTCACGTCGTTTTTGGCCGTGCCGTTAGCTTGCACTCCAAATTTAGGAGGAAGAATATTGAGTTCTTCCGAATCATCCCCATTTTCAGATACTTCATCSGAGCGTTCTTCGTGAATGTTGGATGGGATGACAGATGCGTTCGCGTATGAAATTCTTCTTGGGTCGGGAGCGATTTCCGGGCTAGCACGATCAGACAAAGCCGGTTGCTTTTGGTCTCCATTCGATGYAGTGGGCTTTGTGAGGGATGCCGCGGTTTGCTGCTTTTTGATTGTACTAGTCTTCGCCGACGTTCTCGATCGTTTCGATTTCTTGCGCGACTCCGGAGGAGGCGTCAAACCAGTCGTCTGCAGGGATCGGCGCCGTTTCCTCCTTCCCGATCGCAGAGTCATGTCCTTTCGTTTCTGAGGCGAAGGAGAAGACGCGGTCGATATTTCTTCCACGTCATCTTCCTCTACCTCCTGCATCTCTTCGTCGTCGCTACCACTGCCTCCATCGCCGCCTTCGTCCTCGTCGTTGTGGTCACCATTCATGACTTGGTCGTCGTCCTCCTCTTCAGGATCGGATCCAGCAGCACGTTTTTTCGCCATGGTTATCTRTTGTTATTGTCTTCGCTTCACTCGTTAGCACCAATCTCCGGGGAACAAGTAGTAGTAATGCCTTGTACTGGGACAAGAATTGATAATGCGCGGCACAGGGGAAAACCAATCCTGGTCTTMAGAAACTGTACGGTCCGAAATTTCATTCAAAAATGACCACCCTCCAAGATTCTCTGGTTTCCAACAGGTACTGGGTACCGGTACTTGTGCCGGTGCGTAAGGTGCTGTACTTGGCACCGAGCAATGCTTTGCAGCGCACATCTGTGAAGTACGAGTACGAGTACCATACTACGRTACAGCACTGCAGTGGTGTGAACTGTTAACCCAGTACTCGAACTAAGTACATTACAGTACGGTACTAGTGTATGATACTGTAAATCTACTTGCATGATTATTTTTTACTGGTATTACATAACGCGTACGTACGTATGTTCTGTATTTGCTCCTAGTACTAACATTCTCAGCATACGTACGGTATGTACGGTTAATGGAAGTTTGTTCAAGGACGTGCTGCCTTGTCGAAAAGATATGCATGACGTACGGACCGTGACCAGAACCTCAGTCCCACAAAGACATGACTCGGCGCGACAGGCTCGCACTTCGATCGGTTAATTCAAAAAAACCAACCGTTTTTCCACTGAATGGACCAACGGTATTCYACTATATGCACGTCATTTTCGGAGTGAATCCGATACACCCATGATTTCAAACTTATAAATCGCCAGAAAGCGAGAAAGTCGTGCTGTTTTTGCGCCCGCAACGACTTGAAACAGCGGAAATGCGCTCACTTGAGAAAATTTTGGGACATGTACTACCTCCAGCACGCTTTGYGTTCAAACGGCCTRTGGCAAKAGTACGAACAGTTACAGGACTAGTACGGTACKTGCTGTATCTATTTTTATTTTGTTGACCGTTCGGAGTACGGTACCGTACTCACCTTGTTCCTTAAATTTCATCTGGCGTAAACAACAACAACAACATTGGCCAGGCAATAAACTTAGTTTGAAGACCAAAGCTCCAGCGATTATAGATTTTATTGAGGAGGACAAAGAGAAAACGAGAGAGAGAGAGAGAGAGTGAAGCATTACAACTCGACAATCATTTCGACTGGCTTGGTGGAAAAAATCTGTCAACGTGTAGTATCCGCATTGGAAACAAGTAAACTGTAGTAGATATAGATTACAATGAAGAGCTCAATATTATCAGCGGTTCCGCTACTAGTGGTCTACGGTGTCATCTCATTGACGGGCGTAGATTCCAAATTGGCGGATCGCTCCCGAGTTGTGAAGGCAMGGCACGACTCTGGAAAATCAAATCGATTTCACGACAATGGACGCCCCATCGAGGGGCAATCCTATCGTTCCGTGAAGATCGAGGAGGACTCGACTAGAATAATGGAAAACAGGGAAAAGCAACCACGCAAACTCGATCAGAGACCTCGTTTCCAAGCCCAAGAAAAGAAGCAACAGCGCAGAACAAATGCAGCAGATGCCGAACAACGAAAGGCACCCTGGGAGCGAAATTACCCACGAATGGAGGATTCCGCCAAGGAACAAAATGGTCTTCGAAAACTGAAAGGAGATGTTCCATTGTTTCCCCAAGCAGATGCGTTGGGCAATGGCCAACCTTCCGAAGATTCAAGCAGTAGTGTTGAAGAATACGACGAACATGGAAGGAAACTTTCGTCTCAGTTGACGGGATGTTGTTATGACTACCAGAACTATTACGCTGCTGAYATGTGTGCATTGTACGGAAACGATTGCGAGTCYGGAGAAACCCCCTCGCACGATTCCGGAGACGAGGATTGCTCCCAAGACGGTCTTTCCTTCATTGGAATCTCCTTCAGTGTGAACACAGCGAGCAGTAATCCCTACTCCTATCAGCTCTGCGATCAATTTCCCATGGAAAACATCATCGATCGTGATTACGATTATGTTATGAGTATGGACGAAGATGGTTGGCTTGTCGGAGGAGGTTACAAAACCTTTGACTATTCTGGGAAAATGCCGTAAGTGAGATKTGCTGACTGGCACATGTAGAGGTCTTATTTGTATCAAATTCTTCACGAMAGATGGTCCCTGACGACCTTCTGATTTTCATTGCGTCTTTTYCCCCGTTAAAYCCTATRCGATGTTCTGCGAATAAAGATACATCGACTCTTCCCAYACAGAATTACTTCGTATTGGTAATCTCGATCCTGATAAGGGAGGTACTTCGATCGATCAAGTCTACGAAGCCATGACTTCGATTACTTTCCCTCCGTTTTCCATTTTCCCCGAATATCTCAAAGGTGGCGGTGGCCACCATTCTGGAGATGATGGTGRCGACGAAGTTCCATCCGGTGATGTTACCATGATTGTTTCTGTTGTTGAAACCTACGAGGATGACAATTCGTATTCAGCTTACGAGTATTTTTTGGATGATTTGTTTGATGCCTTGGATGCCAACGGCGGAGGTCCATGTATGGACGATCATGATACCGATCCCCACGTTTCTATGTCGCGCGGTGTYAAGTTCTGGTCTTCTTACCATAAMAACCAGTATATGTACCAAACCAACTTGGAAATTGCTGTTTGGCAGGCTATGTATCCTTATGGAACTCCCATCGGGTCATCCGGATATGCTGCTTTCCCCCCTGGTCGTMACGGATCGAAACAGCAGGTTGGTTATGGTAAYCTATACTTCTTTTTTGATCGAGCCAACATCACGAAAGCATTTTCTCCCAACCGAGATCTCACCAGCAATGAAGAATACTATGCAACGCTGTACATGGGCTCTGATGTCTCGGACTTCTACGCAAGTGTAACTGAARTCGACTTTGATTACAGTGGTTCGCACGATGATGGCGATGATGAGTACGAACACAACCCCTACGGATTCAATGCGCAAATGGCCAAGCACGATATGACTGATGGTTGGAACTTGCCCCCCAATTGTCTTCAAGAGGGTGAAACATTTTTCGGRATTCCACTATCTCGARCTTCTGACTCAAAACTTCAATCATCCAGCTCGTTTCAAGAGCAATTTGATTTCGAATACCTCGTCGATCGYAACGGTACTTACGTCCAATCTTTTGGAACTAATCACGGTTGGTTAGTCGGAGAAGAACTTGGTAATGCTGTAGGTTCTATYGTTGACAAGGACACAGCACACATCCCCATATTCTACGCCGGGACAACAAATCCAAATTTAGTAAGTTTGAAGTTTCTCGAGATTTGTACGRARGGACCTTRTGGGATGCATCGATCGTAAARCTGACATCGAACATTTGTTCTGACTRTTCACCCTGTATATTTAGGGAGGAATGTCACTTAGTGACATGATCAAGATTGCAAGGAAAATCGACTTTGGTACTCTTTACATCAAGCCAGCCTTCGTATTTGTCGATGGAGATGGACACGTGAAACTGCAATTTGAAGCAGACACAAGCTCGGCTTTGGCTTACCTATATGATAGTTTTTGTAAAGAAATGGGTATTTCATGGAACTACGAGTCACCGGAAAATAGCTACGGAGTTTACAGCAACTGCGCCATGCACGGTGCKGATGATCGTGCCGCGTACGGATGCGGACCTGACGGAACAAACCAAGGCGGTTTCTGTCCTCAAATGACTCTAGCTTACCAACCAGAATTCGGTTCGGAAGACTTGGCTGCTGCCTACTTGGAGCGTTGTAACAATTACGTCGATTATTGGCGTTCTCTCTATCCGTCAGGTGTAGCCGTYGGAACAACAAGTTTCTGCCCWGATGGAGGATGTATGGCACTCTTCTTGAATCGAATTGATGTTTATGAGGTATTCAAACCTGATCTAGGAGGTTCTTGGGTCGAATATAACGGTGCCTCGATGCCTCCAACCTTCTCGCCTGCCCCAACGTGGGCTGGTGGATGTGATGAGCCCCACAACTTCCATCTTGATAAGTGCTTCCGCAAAAGATACAAGCCCAAGGCTTCAGCTGTTGCGTGGGATGCCCTCGGTACAGTTGGTCAGTTTTCTGTTATGTTGGTCGTTTTCATGGCTGTCACTCTATCGATTTCAATCTTCTTGGCTCGTGCACGAAAGAAGAGAAGACGTGGTGAAAGTTATCTTGGTTTCTTCTTCCGCGACCTTTCCCGCAAGAGGAAGAAGAAGAGAAGGAAGACAAAAAATGCTTCGCTCAACGAGAAAATGCTTGACGGTTCATCCCGTCGTTCCAAATCTAGTCGACGGTCCTCGAGATCGAGAAGCAAGTCTCGTCGCAGAAGCAAATCTGCCGCAGGCCGAGAAGGCAGTCGCAGTCGTTCCCGTCCATCTGAAACCAAGAAAAGTCGCAGCAGGGGACGTTCTTCCTCACGATCCAGACGCAAGAAAGAAAGTAGCGGTGTCTTCGATCTCACCGTGAACGCCGGAGACAAAGACAATAGGCAACAACTTGTATAAACTTCGGAGCGGAAGATCCGTAATAGTCTCCTACGAAGATGCCTGAAAATGTCGGAAACATCAATCGAGGAGACACGGCAATTGCGAATAAACATTGTGTACCTGTCATCTTAGATCATAATTTACTTTTTATTTGTTAAATTTTTACCAAAAATATTTTCAAAGATCTCAATGACCTCAGCCATGGATACCGGACAGATAGTATACATTCCCAAGGGACATGCATGAAATTCATTGCTAGTTGGTTTGGTTCGTACTACTAGAACTAGAAGTGGTGTCACAATGGGTCATTCCCATCAATCTAGATGGTCTAAAAGTCTAAACGGTCTACTTGAGACTTTTTAGTTCAATGGGAATCATTGAAAACCGGGTCTCAACGGACATTTTTTAGGYGTTCTTCTAGTAGTCCAAAGAATGGAATTTGGAATCCACTTGAGACTGAAAAAGGGCGCCTGCTTTTTGAATACAAAGTGCAGTAAGATTTTCGTTCTTGGATTAGATTTTTATTGTTGGATTTGGGACTAGATTTAGATCCTCTGTCAAGGATGGATTGTGTGTTGACTGAAAGTATAAAAATTTGGACTGTATGGTCTATTTTTGGTCTGTCTGTCTGTCTGTCTGTCAAAAAGTAGATCATCTAGATTAATGAGAATGACCCAATCAAAGCATAACAACACTGGTACTACTAGTAACAACAATTATCTTACCTACATACCACGCTTGTTCAAAAGTAGAAGGACGAAGGGTTTAACTAGTTTTCATTTCTTCCAATTATTGACACAACTCATTGAAGTTCAACCAATACTCTAATAGTAGTACTAGAACAATATGTAAAACTGCTAGTACTGCTACTAGTAGCACTACTACTAGCACACATTGGTGGTGGTGATTTTGCACAGCAGTGTGCACAAATGTATTTCTTTTAAATCAATTCATTCACCATAAGAAGGATCACAAATGTACTATGTAGATACTACTAGTAGATAATAGTACTAGTAGTACTAATGAAAATGGCATGACGCATTGGTTGTTACTAATAGCCTCATTGACAATCATGGCCTTTGTAGCACCAAAAACAAAAACAAAAACAACATCAACATCAACATCAACATCAACATCAACAACAACAACAACAACAACAACAACAACAACGACGACAACGACAACGACAACGACAACAACAACAACAAAAGGAAGTGTATTGCATCTGTCCTCCCTCCCCCTCCTCCCCCAAACTACTCAAAGCAGGCCTGCAGTTTGGCATCATATGATGCAAAGAATACAATTCTTGTTGGTGTTATTGAGGATTTAGGTAGTACAACTAGCTATACTACTACTACTAGTAGTACAACTAGTAATACACATAACTCCTTGTTGCCAACAGTACTACTACTAATAGTACTCACAGTAGTAACCCTTTAGTAGTTGTAGTATAGGTCACAGGAGATTGAAAAGACAGTTTCCATTTGTGATGCATTGGTTCTTGGAATAATATCCTGTTTTATGGCACTTCTTGTCTAG
The DNA here is from genome assembly GCA_900660405.1 of Pseudo-nitzschia multistriata. Classification (NCBI taxonomy): domain Eukaryota; phylum Bacillariophyta; class Bacillariophyceae; order Bacillariales; family Bacillariaceae; genus Pseudo-nitzschia; species Pseudo-nitzschia multistriata. Next base: position 121,891 of record CAACVS010000603.1, on the reverse strand, counting down.
TGTCCTTCTTGTTATTATGTACTACTATTAGCACTAGTAACACAAGGAACAACAAATCTTCAGTTCACTCCCATCATAATACAASTACAACGATGAACAATAGTCCTGTAATGATACAACAGAAAGAACAAGCACATCCATAAATAGAGGAGGATCCATTAACTTGCTGCTGGCACCTGGTGCCTGCATTAATAGTTTATCCATTGACCCACTGGCACATAGGTCTCCCTTACCCTCGTCTGCTACCAGGGGGGCAGGGGAAGACATGCATCATGTCTCCTTTGCTTCCAGCAGTAAAAGGGGAAGGGGGAGCATGTCTCCATTGCTTCCAGCACTAACAGGGGGAAACATCAACAACTACGTGCCTTGTATCTCTGTTGCCTCCATTAACAAGGGGGAAGACTAGCCTCAACTAGTAACAGGGGGGGGGGAAGCGCCAGCAATGTGCTTCCACTACTAATAGGGGATCCATATACTGAGCCATATTGATGAGAATGGAAGATTCTATGACTGGTTYAAATGGATTCATACTGAAAAATTTGAAGAGGACCACAAAAACTACATATCTGGTTCCTGATGAAGCTGAGCCAAATCCAACAACAAAGTCTAAGAATCATATGACAAAGGTCATGTTTTTGTATGCAACTGCTTGGCCACACTGGAATACAAACAGGCATGCTTGGTTTGACAGAAAGCTTGGAATTTAGCGGTTTGYTGAGAAGAAACTAGTAGCTCAGCACTGTTCTATCAATTGGCCCAGCTGGTACTCTTGTGACAAAGCCTGTGAATGTGAATTGTGATGTACTTCCTCTGTTCTCACCATATGTGTCATTGTGTCCTCATTTTGATTTTCCTAAATATGTTTCATTGGCATTGGGCCTAGTACTGTGTAGGATGATGTGCAATTAGTACTAGAAACTCACTTCAGCACTCTCTCCTGCTCAAAGATTTAAGAAACCAAATGAAAACTGCAGACACCCAAGCAATATTTGGCTCCTCTAGTGACCCAGCACTATGACTCCATCAGAACATTCTTGATGAATGTGATAAGAATAGCATGATAACAAAGCTGCCACTCCTCTTGGCATTTCTAATAGCTGTTAGTTGTGTTAGTATTAAATGTYCAGTAGAACCCTTTCAACCAGCAGTAAAATGTAAGATRCATTCCAAAAGAGGCCCTATTTGAATAGCTCTAGAATATATGAGTGCCCAACCACTAATGCAATCAACATAACTGTAAACAAATTCTTTGGATCTAATAAGTACAAAAAAGCATTCCAATTGCCCAAGTATTGAGCTTTTTCCAGTAGTAAAGGTCCTTGTGGGACACATATAGGCAGGGAACAGAGGAGGAAGTATACAAAAATATGTTGCTAGATAAGGTGCTGCCTGCAAGAATCTACTACTATGCAAAGTGGCCACAAGGAGTAGGTCTGTCCTGAAATTATTATCCAAGAAGATGACACAAAACCCCACAAGGCATGTACTAGGGATACAGTTGCAGCTGCTACAGCAGCAACAAAAGGTTGGAACATCTCTGTTGCAATTCAACCTGCTGATACRAATGTACTTGATCTTGGATTCTTCATTCAATCTAAAGTTTGTAGTACTACAAGAAAAGGAGATAAAAAAACATTAATAATTTGATAAAAAATGTTAAGAAAGCATTTGATGAATGTACTAAGCACGAGAGGTTGAATAATGTATTCTTTTTATCCCTTCAGACTTGTATGATGGAAGCATCACTTGGTGTTGTAGGTGATAACAATTACAAGAAGCTACCACATATGGGAAAAGTGAGTCTCTTGCGTCAATGTACAATCCAAATCTCAATTTTTTTTTATCCTAGTTGCATTATTGCTGGGCAGAAAATTCTTTTTAAAAATGTTGCTGTGGCAGAAGAAGAAGCTCTACTACAAAAATACTAGTAGTGATAACAATAGTAGTAGTAGTAGTAGTAGTAGTAACAAATGACAAGTTAGAATGAGAGAAGTATTAGTACTAGTGTTAGCAACATAAGTTACTGTTGGTATTGATTGTAGACATTCCTCCATATAGTACCAATGACAAATATTCAGGAAAATCAAAAGAGGCAGGGACACAATGACACATCATGGTGACTGCAGGGGAAGAACAGCAGAGGAAGTAAAATGGCTATTTTAGAAAATCTAGAAGACAAGACAAAATGTACAGGTGCTGGTGGATTCTTGATGCTGTCACAAGTTTTTTTGGAATTTAGAATCTTTAATACTACTCCTACTACTAGTAGTAGTTACATTAGTATGGTGTCGTCTATAAAGAAGAGTGTTGGGGGTGGCCGCTTCTTCTTCTTCTTCTTCTTCTTCTTCTTGTTGCTGCTGGTGTTCTTGGCTACTACAGCAAGGAAAACATGTAGGACTGATTTTTTTTTCTAGGATGCCAGCCTAAATCTAGACTTTCTAGAAAGAAGACCTGAGGGTTCTTCTGAATTGACTAGATTTAGTAGTCAATCTAGACCCAATTTTTTGGTCTGTCTCTGAATTCTAGTCCATCTAAATTGAAGGGAATCTCACCCAATGTGTGCAACGTACGGTACGTACGTACCGTAWGGAGGAAAAAAAACACTATCGAAGCTGGAAGCTGAAAGGTGACTATGACGAAGGAATTGAACTTCTTCCAGACCCATGCTGTGAACTAATCGTAGTCAATCGAGTCACTTTTTTCACCATGTGACGTGTGGAACCGGCTTAASTCTTGTTCGTGAGTTTTCGAGTCTGCGTCATCATACGTGCGGCATGATTGCATCATCAATCGCCACTTTTCTTTTTACCGGTACAAAGTCTGGATGCTGCGTTGAAGCGTGAGAAAAGGTTCGATACGGGACGCAATACCACGGGGGCTGTAAAAACCACGAAAGAAGATTCGTCGTCATCCATCGTTCCCGCGAAAACAATACGGGACACTACAGTCCTGTAGGGTAACAACGGCAAAAATATTGGATTTTGCTACCGAAGTCAGTGAAGCATCTGGGTGCATCATCTATTCATAGCACAAAGACGAACTTCGCTGGTTTCTTCGTGTCGAATCTTCTTCTTCGTAGCCATCGGTATTCTTTCTCTCTCTTCACCCAACAATTCGGTAATCGGAACTCTATACGGAACGTATCTACACATCCTATTACAAAATCAAAAGGAAGCAAGYACAACACATCTGACATGTTGAATCCAAATATCGTCAGCGATAGTCACTTAAAGAATCCGCTTGGCAAAAGCGGTAGACCAAAACGAAGGAGAACGATGATTGTCGCAACTGTGTCTTGTTTTGTCCTCATTCAGTCTTTGTTCCTCGAGACAGAGCTTATGGTAGATGCTTTCGTGTCTCCTTCGGGAACTTGCAAATCTGTCTCGTCTTTTCACAAGATGAATGACAACAGGAACAGGAAAGTCCCGGGAACRCACGTGCTACAAGCCACGTTCCAGGAGGATATTTCTTCAGAGGTGATGGACGAYCCATCGTCGACAGAAGAAGCCGAAACTGAACACGGGGACAAAATTTCCTCGGTTTTTTGGACCGCCGACATCACGGACAAGATTTCGGAAAAGATCGGTCGCGTCGAGGAATCCCGAATCATCTATCCAGAATACGAAACCGGGGAGGTAWCGAGGGTCTTCTCCTCGCTGAAATACGATCGCAGCGACGACGGGAGCACCACCGCATCTCACGATGCGGGTTCGGTCTTTGGTGGTGCGAGTTTGGTGGCAGGCACGATGGTTGGAGCCGGAATCCTCGCGCTCCCGGCAGCAACGGCAGACGTAGGTTTCATCCCTTCTACTGGAGCCATGGGAATCGGGTGGTTGTACATGACGATGTCAGGTTTGCTAATTGCGGAACTTTCCATCAATCGAATGGGACAAAGCGGCCTGCCGGGGCAGGGGATGCTTGATCTTTATGAAGATTCTCTAGGGGACAAGTGGTCCAAAGTCGGAAGCGCCGCATATTTTGGACTGCACTACTGCTTGCTTGTCGCCTACATAGCACAGGGAGGCTCCAATCTCAACGCGTTGCTGGGATTTGACGCCATGGGCCTTCCTGCGGGTGTTCCACAGGTAGCCTTTGCCACAACAGCGGCAACGGGATTGTATCTGGCGAAACCCGCCGCGATCGAAGCCGCAAACAATCTGTTCGTGTCTGTTTTGGCGGTCGTCTTTCTGGGGATCATTGCGTGTGGAGCCAGTACAGCTGACTTCCATGCCCTCATCGATCCCGCGAATCAGCACCCCGACCAGGTTGTAGATGCTCTCCCAATTATATTTCTGTCCCTGGTCTACCACAACGTTGTTCCCACCGTTGTCAACCAACTGGAAGGAGACCGCTCGAAAATTACGAAGGCTATCCTATACGGAACCTCTGTACCCACGGTKATGTTTCTTTTGTGGAACGCAGTYGTACTCAGCAACGTCAGCCCWGAAGCGAGTGCCGCTGGGGTAGTAGATCCCGTTGCACTTCTCMAAGCATCGGCCTCGTCGGGCGGTACTGGTGCCATCCTAGCCAAACTCGTCACCACGTTTTCATCTCTGGCCGTTGTAACTAGCCTTATCGGATTCGTGTACGGCCTCTTGGACGCATGGACGGACGTCTTCAATTTGCCAACCGAAGGACCTACGTACGAAAAGTGGAAGGCACCTTTGTTTGGACTGGTCTTTTTACCACCCCTGGCTCTGTCTCTCACGGATCCAGACATTTTCTTCACCGCATTGGATTATGGAGGTGCCTTCGGTGTTAGCACCCTCTTCTTAGTACTGCCTCCCGTGATGGTGTGGAAACAACGTTACGGGGGTGAGCAACAAGATCTACTAACGAAGCCAATGGGTAAGTCTCGACTGCTTCAACTTTGAAAACCTTTGAAGTGAAATAAATTGTTACCAAAGCATGACCTTAACCCAATATTATTCCTCTTTCGTTTTTCGCCAACACATTGATGCGCGCTAACAGTTCCTCTTGGGAAAATTCCATTGGGATCCATGTGGAAAGCCGCAGGAACTCTGATACTCGAACAAGGAGCAGATAAGCTGGGTGTCTTCGATTGGTTCGAACAACATCTTTTTCAATAGAAACCAMGGAGACTAATCTGGAGTCTATACCATTGAATATCGCTATAGGAAGACAACAWAGTGCTAGATAGCCCTGACGAGGAGAGTCWTATGTGATGAAGTGCACCCGCTATTGWTCTTCATTTGCCTCTGTGTGGGATGATCATCGAAGCGATAACAATATCATTTCCTTCTGCTCCGGTGATTGCAATCTAAATTTCGGTCGAAAGTAGCAACTTTTAACGAACTACAATACTAATCAGAACRCTTTCCTTCTGAAACGAAACCTATTGTGTACAATAATCCTAAAATKAGTGGTCTAGTTTACACATACGGTACGGTGCAATTCCAAAAAATGAATCTTCCAGTTTATCGAAGATGATGTGGCTGCCATTCATGTGCATTGCACGTCCATTCCTTYGGCAGTTTCTTCAGCATACCTATGTAATCTTCCCCATCGAACTTGTGATTCAACAAGCGCTCTTGCTGGTCTTTTGTGGCCGCAAACGTTAGCTGCTGTAATACGAGAATCCCAACACAACCGTTATCACATGCCTCCCGAAAGAAGAGGTCTACCATGTCCTCTCTATATTTGGACGGCGCAATCAACGACGAGCATGCTCGCAACATCGTACCGTACCACGTGCTGTCGCCTGCTTGTCCAGATTCCATTCGCAGTTTGTCAAGCTTAGTGGCGGTTTCAAATGCTCTTGCCTTAGCTTCCACACAGCCTTTCACAAAGGCGCATGCATTGAGTGCTGCATTGAAGGTATGTGCGGACATGACCGCAGATCCATTGCCATTTATCTGGGCTTTTCTCATGCGTTGTATAATCTCTAGAGCCTTGTCTGCTTTGTTTGACAAGCTAGAACGCGCGTACGCAGTGATAACCGAGGTGTATGAGTAGTTGTCTGGCAATAACTCCGGATCGTCTTTGCTCAGACGTTCTAGTTTTGACAAAATTTGTTCGGCAAAGATAGCTTCCTTCTCTTTGTTTCCGTTTCTCATAGCTTTTATCACTGTGTTGTAAGTAATCAAGTTGGGTTTTGGAAGTCCGTCTATCTCTCCGTTTTCCATTTTTTTCAAAAGGTCTTTAACCTTTCTCAACACYCGGTACGAATTGATGGATGCGTACGCGTTTAGAACACAGTTATATAGAGCCACGTCTGGTGCGACTCCGCCGTGTTTTCGGTTCAAATCCCACATGCGATTCAATAGCTCTTCTGTTCTCCTCTCGGTATTCTTTCTCTTATATTTCACGTGTGCTTTGATAACAGCAATGTAACTGCACACATCTGGCTTTAGTGAGCTCTCGCCACTTCTCAAGTTGTTCTCCATTTCTATCAGGATTCTCAATGCTCGTTCGGGCGCATCGTCAACGCCACTCTTAATAATACTTCCCATTAGAATATTTTGGCTGTGAGAGTTKGGAGGCAGTCCATATTCAGTTTCTAATTCAATCTGCTTGGTAGCGTTGCTACCCCCGGAGAATTTGTTGAAAGCTGTTTGGAGCGAATTGACAGACACTCGATCTGGTTGAGCCAGTTCGTTCCCCTTTTTGTAACTCTCCTCCATCGTAGAAAAAAGTTGTTGAATTTCTCTTAATGCTTTCTTATCATTGCTTTTAAGCCATCCCCCCATCAGGTTATTGTACGTATCGACATCTGGTTGGATACCATATTCAGTCGAGAGCTCTAAAAACAAATTGTATGTTTTTTGCATCTCAATCAAATAGTTCGGTGATTTCCCTCTTGCCCAAGCTCCAATAACCTGGTTGAAAGAATTTAGATCTGGTTGGATCTGACAAATGCTATTTTCTTCCGGAGTGTTGCTGTGATAGCGAAGGATCATGCGTTCGAGATGCCGCGTTGCTCGTTCAGCGGCATCGTCAAGGTTGGAATTCGCGAGTGCATAGAGCAAAAAATTATACGATCGTCGATTGGGCATGACACCAAGGTCTCCTGTTGATTCCATTTTCATGACTAAGTCTTCCACCTTGCTAGCGGCCGACTGACGATTACCATTCTTTACCAAAGCTTTGATGACGGCATTGTAAGACCGACTATCGGGCTTGGGTCCATCCTCTTTTTCCATTTGCAACAGAATCTCTTCCGCTCGATCTGCAGATCCAGTTTCTTTTGAACACGACCATGCTTCCAACAAGTAGTTGTATTCGTCTGTAGAGATTTCGATTCGGTAGTTTTCATTATCTGCCCCGTCGTCSCTGTTGGTCTCGATAGCCTTCTTTTCTGTCAGAAGTCGTTTCAACAGTTTTTCGACTACATGAGGGGCATTGGATGATTGGATGTCTGCTGCTCGTTGAGCCCATGCTCGTATTAGGCTATGCGTGATTCTAATCAATTGGGGAGTCATTTCCTGTTGTTACATCAAACAATAGAATCAATGTAGGGAAAGGTCAAAATTTTGAATCTATACGAAGGACACATCAAAGCACATTGCAGCACAAAGTATGATTCAGCGCATTAAATCTGCATCAAGTTTTGACAAAATTAGCTTACCCCATGAGCTAAAATACAGATCAAATCCATCGTGAAAAAGGAATAAAAGTTTRGATRAGGATTTCACAAGAACAAGAAAACACACAGTGCACAGCGAACGTACGTGGAGCATCTTCCCCCAAAACCTTGGCGGTGTTTCGAACAATCCAGTCCAGCTGCGTTCGTTGTTGTTCTTCATAGTCTCGCATATCCTGGACTAAGGAATTTCGACGATTCTTGACGTAGACACGACCAGAAGGTTTGTAAAGGTTCTTTACGGAAGAAGTGAACGATATATTGTTCGAAGAAACAATCCGCGAATTGCGAGTAACCTTCTTTCCCACATTGTCCACATGATCATTCCCCCCGATTTTTACGGTGGACATCGGCAATACTATCCTKGAAGATCTTCTTAATTTTTGATGGTAAGTGTGTGCGATCGAAGGAGTGCCGTGCTGTATTTGTACATTTCGTATTAGCGCGGTGGAGTACTGTATATTATGGTTCATTATGCAGTAGCACAGCAATAGAAATCGAACAATATTTGCTTTCAATCTATCGCTGGTATCAAACACACATTGCCCTCGACGACYGCCCCAGCAACGATGGGTTTTGTATGTTCCGGAGTTGCTGCAGGAGGCAACATCTTCGGTTGTTGTTTTAGAACTTAGTCTCCTTGTGCTACGAGCGGTTGGATGCGTCTCACAAGTGAAACGTCTTAGTGGCATCATGCTTCTCATATTAATCCTACGAATCAATTGAGAAGGAACACGCTTCTTTGCGACGTAACGGAGATGACTTTCGAAGTGATATGGACGTGTTGCGTCGYTTTATTATTGTTTACGGTAGTACGAAGTTATTTCGAATTTCTTCCTCGAGATTTCGATACATATTTTTTTGATGGTTTTGTACTCTCGTAGTCTCGTACCGGTATGATAAAGCTGCGCCCGCTTCTTGTATGACACGAAAGTTTCGAAAGTTAGCTGTGATGATTGGCACGTAGTGAGTCGGAGTTGATGGTCATGAGTGATGTCTGTTTCAGAGATGACGACGTTGTGTGGCATGCGGCATGCCGCATGCACACGTAATATGTACTTTACACAAATGTATGGTACATATGGTAAGTAGGTTAGTATGCGACGAGAMGCGATTTTACATCGTGGTACAACAAGGTTAGAGTTTACAGAAAACTTTCATCCTTGATCGACAAAAACCGAAAACCTTTCTAAATAGAGATTAGAGAGACAGGGTAACGTACCGTAGCAGACCAAAATTCATATCGTACGCAYCGTACAGCCCGATACCGTTTTGAATTTAATGGAAGAGTTCCGAATGAGGTCCGATTCCAGGTTCCCGTTGCGTCGTCTAACATCAGCGCCAAAATATGGCGAGGGCGCCATCCAAGGTCGAGAATTCCTTCTTGTCGGCAAGATTCATCTTTCATTCTATCTAGTCCGGTACGAGTACCGTACAAGTTATCGTACGTAGTTTACGTAACGTACAGCATTCTCAAATCAAAACATCTGTTCGTTGCTTCACACTGGAAGTCGTCCAGTTAGATGTAATCAAAAACTAAAACAAAGCTTCTAATGCCAAAAACGAAAGGAAATTAACACTATTATTCCTGTTCCCAATTCGGTTAACAGGAAGTTTACATCTTACTTATACAGACCGGATCAGTTTCGAACAACGAAGCAAGAGTTTCAATCGATCGAATAACAACATAATCCAACCGTCGTATCGAAGAGCAGAGAATACTTACCATTCAGCTGGTTGGAATTGAGTCATGGTCTCTTCTTCTGTCCTCTTTCCCAACCGAATCGCACAGCTCCGGTATTCCTTGCGAACTCTGGCGGGCCATAACAATCCAGCTCCCGTGATTTCTTGCAGGCCGGAGAACAGCTGCGATCGCAGAATATCCCACTCACCCCGATGCTCGGCAGGAAATAATGCATTTTATTGGAAACAACAACCGCGGCGACCATTGTCAATCCGAGCCATTGCCACAGAAAGTTCCCAGCAGCAGCAGCAGCAGTTGAATATAAAACAACGTCACGATCGGCACAGACATTTTTCTTCTGCTACACAATCTTCTTCCGAAGACGAAGAGTATGACGACGACAAGAACAACAATGCTCCCAAACTGCGAAAATCGAAATCTATCATAGATCCAAACGAAGTCGAGAGCAAGCGGCGCAAAGTGAACGATGTAAGTTTGCTGGTTTTCAATCAGCTGCGTCTGTGTGCTAATTATAATGCTTGCCTAGAATCATAGTACATTTTGGATTGCTTTGTGAACGAATCGAGTTTCGAATATTGTTTTCTTTATCACTCAGTTCTAACACGCTAACACTTTTTCTGAAATGCAACGAATCCAAACACACGATAGGTTCCTATTCGGGAAGTATTAGACGTAAGTCCATGTTTTTGTATCCAACCATTTAATTCTTTCGATTGCAATCAACTCAAGTCTCTCTGATAACATCTTTTGTCTTTACTACATGTACGGGATCATGTGATATACTTGGTATCTGAATGGATTGAAATAAATAATGGAAATCGTACAGGCAAAACATTCCTTTCGTTGGTTGAATCCGATAATTAGTCAAGATGCGACGATTCGAGATGCGGTCCCAACAGTTATCGAAGGCGGTTTGTCTGGCATGATGGTGGTAGAAGGAAACGACAACCAACGTGTTGTAGGACTGTTGACGTCCCGAGATTTGTTGCGAATGATGGCAGCGGGTTTCAAGGAGGACGGTWTGAGCGACACGGAAATTTTGGACAGCGTTGTGGAGGATTACATGACACCTATTTCACAAGTCATTTATGCAAGACCTTCGGAAACAATCGGAATGTGTCGGAGTCTCATGGCAAAGCTGGGAATCAAATGCTTACCTATATTGTCGGACGAGGGGAAAGTAGAAGGTCTGATYACAGCACGAGACATGAACGATTATGGGTTGTCGGCAACTGACAAGGGAGGGAAAAAGGCCTATTTGAACGACATTTCAGAACGTGTTGGTCTGAGTAGTGACACAAGCATGGCAGAACCACCAACCTTTATGCACGCACATTTGGCATTGCAGCAAAAACCTCTATTCACCAACCTTGGCATAGCCGAATTGCCGCACCCGTTCAAGACACACGATGGCGTTGGCTTCAACCGAAGAGATTATGGCCCAGAGGATCTGGCAACTGATTGTTCCTTGTCCGAGGATGCTCATTTCTCCACACGTGTGCATTTGGAAGACGAAAAAGACCGAGTCTTACGGGACGTGACATATTTTGGGGTTGCGGATGGTGTGGGAAGTTGGAGACAGTATGGGGTTGACCCTCGGCTATTTTCTACGAAGCTCATGGAAGAATGCGAAAATATTCTTTTAGAGGCATGTCACAGAGACAAAGACAATGGTGGTGGAAAATTCCGGAGGGTAATAAGTCCCGGAGATATTCTATCGCAAGCCTACGAACGAGTGAAAGCAGAGAATATTATTGGTTCTAGCACGGCATGTGTGGCCTTGTTCGATTGCATCCGACATCAATTGCATTTCAGCAATCTGGGTGATTCCGGTATCATCGTCCTCCGACACATCGATTCCGATGTCGCGGGGACGTTGAAGCGTGATAGAATCACCCCCCGAGCAGAGAGAACCTCTGACCTTCGGGTGGCTTTTATTTCGCAGCAACAACTGCATTCGTTCAAYCATCCATATCAGCTTGGTTGGACAGGAGAAGATACCAAGGATGACAAGACATCATTTAAGAGTGCACACGACTCTTGTACTACTTCGATCCATCTTCGGCGCGGAGACATCATAATAATGGCGACCGATGGATGTACGTCATCAAACCTCTGTATCGACGCTGCGTCGCGAAGATGTCGATTGAATCGCTACTGTGGTGCATATGGTTTCCGTATTCTATCTAATGCGTTAATTTTTTTGTTTTTTTTTCCCTCGTTACAGTATTCGACAACGTGGATATCGACGATGTCGCTAAGATAGCACTAGAATGGGAACAGTCAGTTGGACTCATAAGAGGGGGTGATGTAGCAGCCAGAGATAAACGTTGGGCAAGTGGCAATTCCTTGACGTTGCTTTCGTCCGAAAAAGTAGGAAGTCTGGCGACGAAGTTGTGTGAAGCAGCGCGCGAGGCCAGCCTCGATAATACCAAGGACTCACCGTTTGCAATGCTCGCAAAGGACAATGATATCATGTGGAGTGGTGGTATGTATATGTGCCAGTGTGCTAGCATAGAAAAGATAATTTAACTTTCGACACTAACATTTTTGCTTGCTCTGTGATACACTTCGGTCTTCCTATCAGGAATGCCCGACGACTGCACAGTGATTGTCGCTCATGTTGTTGGACAAGCTGCAGACGATTTGATGGATGTAGGAAATAAATAGTAACAAATATTCATACCTACAACCGGGTTTGCTCATTATTCATACTTGGCTGTGCATTATGAATCCTGCCAGAACTCTTGTCCTTTGTGTGCGTTTCTTTAACCATTCTCGAGAATGACTGTGGATGTGAACGGGGAAGTGTTGTATTGGTAAGGAACCAATTAGTTGCCATTTCCTGTTAAATGTTGGATTCCTGCATTTTTATATCAAACTCATTTAGCTTTTGAGTTCCAACAGATCATACTCTAACCAGTATCACTGTTAGTTGATAAGAAAAAATCATGAAAAAATTAAGACTTCATTTGGTGACAGTTTTTGCAATAAAACTGGTGGGTCAAACAATGTGGTGCTGGCACAAAAAGAACAAGAAGAAGAAGAAGAGAARAAAGAAATCAGAAGTAATTTCACTATGAGAAGACTGACAAGAATGAAACAATCACAAGACATACAATTACCAGTTCTATTGGAAGGAACATTATCAATCAATATACCAACAGGAGATTTCACTTGGTAGTCTCATCAAAATGGAAGTATTTTTTTATTTTTCATTTTCATATCATCTATGGAGATGCGTGTAAAAAGTTACGTAAGAAAAAGTACCAAAATACCGGTGCTGAAGTTTCCCTGTGTACGTACAGTATTCCCTTTTGCTCACAACGATACGGTAGTCGTACTTGTGAACCATCCCAGAGTTGATTTTGATTTGATGGCTCGTGAAAAAAATCGTTCTGCCGTACCGAACTGTAGGATGTTTTGGAGTTTCTGTCTGCTTGTGAGGATGAACGATATGACACTCGGTACTGTACGGTACAGTACGTTGTATTGAAAATTACTGTGGAACGGGAATAATTTCGTTGTTCATTGCGACGAGAACAATTGTCCCTGAACATTCATGAAGAATGCGTCGATGAAATCTTTGMTTGTTGCTTTCTCTCTGTCTCTGTCACATTCTTCTATCATCACGACCGAATTGTATGCTTTACTTTTCGTCGCTTCTTGCCTGAAAACTCTAAGTTTTAGCGCAGCGTTTGACAAACGCATCTGCCAGCTCACGGTCCCTTTGCATATTCAATCAAGGCGTGTCGCAGCAAAACCAAAAACGAAAATGGCGATGCTAGCAGAGACCACCAGGGTTTCGGTCGGCGATTTTGCTGCTGGCAAGAAGGGCACCAATCCAACCACTCTCGTTGGGAGGAGCCGAGCGGGGGATGCAACCGCTTTCGCGATTCCCGAAATGAAATGGTTGTTTGACTGCGGTGCCATGGTACAAGAATGGAAACCACGCATTATTTTCTTGACCCACACACACTCGGATCACATACATTTTTTGTTCCGTTTCAAGGACGATGAGCGGCCGCCCACAATCTACCTGCCTGAAGCCAGTATGCCCTTTGTGGAAACCTGTTTGAAGGCATACGAAGAAATGACGGAATGCCAATCGTTAGCGGCAGAGCACAGCGGAAATGATACAGAGACGACGGAAAGGAAGAGCGGATTCCTATTAAAAGCCGYAAGGCCAGATGAAGAGTTTTTGGTTTCACACGGAGGAAATAAGTTTCGAGTGCGCACCTTGAGCATGACACATCGCATACCGTGCTTGGGATATAGTATATTTCGACTCCGAAGCAGTCTCAAGGAAGACTTCAAGGGTCTATCGGGCAGAGAAATAGGTCAGCTGAAAAAGGATGGAGTCGATGTTACGAAAGTTGTAGAAGAGCCGTATCTTTGCTTTATGGGCGACACGACGGCCAAAGTCTTCGAGGATTACCCCGAAATTCTCAAACATCATTCCACGGTGGTCTTGGAATGCACATTCATCGATGTGGACAGTCGAGAGCGGGCTGAAGTGACCAAGCACACTCACTGGGATGATCTGCAACCCCACATTGCTTCGAACCCAGATACTATGTTCATTCTAGTGCATTTTTCACTCAAGTACTCGAGTCTGTCTCTCCGTCGCTTCTTTCGAGATCAGCAAGTAATTTACGACAACGTTCATCCAATGTTGATAGAACGMGAAGTTAAAGAGCAGTGGCASAAGACAGGAGAAGAAGGCGAGCATCCCAGGTGCAACTGTAGGATCTGTCGTGATTGACCGACTCGGATCGACTCGGTCGGTTCGATTCGCTTTGATTCACGTTTTTTGCGGTTGTGGCCAGCTCGCAATCGTTCAATCGTTTGCAAGGGCTTCATGCGCGAGAATTGTGCTAGAAAGAATTCAAGAAAGGAATGGCACAATAGATTGATATCCTCAGAATAGAATGCYATGCTTGATAGATAGATTTAGAATATGTTAAAACTGAGGTTTCCATCTGATACTAGCACTACTKATCGAGTGCTGCATTGTAATTCTTGGCATTTCTGACACTGCTCACAACTTTTGTTAGAATGACTTCRCTTTGTGCCGATGGAACGGTGATCAAAATTCACCAATCTGTCAGGTTTTGTCAGAGGAGTACCAGGTATGCTACTAGTAAAGTGTTTTAACATTTTTTGTCCTACCAGTACGGCACTGTACCGTACCGTACGTACTGTATTTTCTATTTCCGATACTGTATTATGACAACATACAGTAGTACTATACAGTAGGTACGAGGCTGGATGTTGTTGATCATGCACCGTAATAGCTTCTACTGTAAGCAGTAAAATTTGTTAGCGTATTGGTAAATTCTCCCTTMAAACAACAAGAAGGCCTTTCGGCCCGGTGTTCTTTGTCGCGCATGGCTTAAMGAGTTGGTTCGTCATTCRGTTCTGGTTTTTGTTTGCTTGCTATCTAGATGACACCAGGTATGGTATCATTGGCCAGATGGGACTAAGCTGTCGTCCGCGGAAAGTGCGTACTTCTTGTCACCGAGAAAAGAAAAATCATGGGAAACCCACAACAATCSCGTCATACCGGTAGTACGGATGGAACGCTTAGTGGAACATTTTTCACTCATTATTTCATACATTCTTCTTTTTTTTTTATTATTCTGAACGACGATGAATGATTTGTGTACGAATTAGGAGAACTTAGTCCAGTTCTTCTTGGAACACCGGTTGCACCTGCGTGTATGAGCTTCGCAAGTAAAATTAGAAGACCACACACATTGACTACAACAGCAACAACCGTAAAATTTACTAGTACGTTGCAATCTCCATTTTCTTTACACTCACACAGAAGCGCCGTCCGACGGCGAGAAAGTCGAATTTATTATTCAATAAAACCTATGCAGTAACATTCTCTATGTAAAGGCACTATTTCGGAACGGCAAGCTAGTCGACGCAACTAATTTTCGGCACTGKGCATCGCTGTTGCATTTGCAATCGGACGTTGAAATCTTGACGAAGAGGCTTGGCGARAACCGTAGAATCAAATAACGCTATCAATTAATTTTACWGCTTGRTCTTCTACTTCGAGCCCGCGGATCGAAGATGAGTCGTAGCAGTRATCAATCGCCTWCGCCTGATTTGTTGGAGTGCATCGAAATGGTATGTGCATGCGRTATGCGTTYCCTACGATGACTCTGCGGTACTTTTCAWAACCACGCAGGTTACTCACCTTTCTACGTATCATTCATTTGCTCTCCACCTTTCGCTYCCGAAACAAAACTAGCGACACTGGCAAGGGGCAATCGATATAGTAGCGRCCAACCACAACGCCGTATACCAAAGACAGCGAAGGAGGGGGAGTATTCATCATTCACCAAACAACTATAACAGYAATCGCCTTGCAATCCACGAACTCTGCAAACTTGCGAGCTGCCCCACCAGCGTGCGCTTTTCCAAAGAGGAATTTTCGGAAGACGAAGAAGAGGACGACGAGCACGAAGATAGTGCTACGAATCCGAGCGATGAGACGGCRGAACTCGACAAGATTTTTGATGCTTGCGAATTGGAAGAGGGGACAAAAATATACGACGTGACACAATTTATGATCGATGTGTCGCATTCTCTTGGGCCTACCAAGGTCGCTATCTCTCCTKATGCAGACACCGATGACGGCGACCACGAAAACGACAACAACGAAAACATGCACAAYCTAGAAATCAATCCGGCGATTGAGGGAYACGGGGAAGCAGAAGGAAACGGAAATGAAATCAATGCTGCCGAATCTCGYGTATACGACAACCGTGATGACAACCGAGATGCTGGAAACSTGGATCAAGAGGAAGATATCGAAARCGACGAAAACCACAGCCGGAGGCACGACCGCAGCACCGCGATTCACGAATCCATACTGACCGTGAAGGATTCCATGGGGAAGACCCCCCTGCACGTTCTTTGTGAAAACTCTTGCGACACCAACATGATGAAAGTGATTCTAGAGAGTTCCCGGGACGCGACAGGAAATCCCCGTGCCCCGACGGTGTTGTCTCTGGTGCTCGCCAAGGACTCKAGGGGATCCACCCCACTCCATTACCTGGCGTATTCGCGGCAGTGCCCGTTTTCGACGCTGAAACTCATGATGGACTATTGCCAACCCCGCCCGTCCATCGACCCCACGCTTTGCACCGACGAAGACGGCGAAACTCCTCTGCACTGGGCGCTGGGTGGGTACATGTCTCCCCGACGAATCAAAGAACTCACGCGGCACTCTCTCGACGCCATCATGGCTCGGGACCAAAAAGGAAAGAGACCCTTTGACCATTTCACAACCAATTTTGTCGACTCGGATTGGACAGAGCACGATGTTTGCGGGAAGGAGGTATGGGAGAACGTACAACAATATCTCYGCGTCGTCCACAGCAACTACAGCAGGAAAAAGAACAAATTCAGYCATGTYACCACACGCAGTAGTGCTGCCGATGAAGGATGCAAWAATTATTTCAACGGGGACAGCAAGCCGCAGCAACGATCGATCAATCGACTGGTAGCTTTTAATGAASCAAGGCAGGGTTTTTCTGAGTGGYTGCCCTTGCATTTTATTGCGGGGTCGCCGTATGACTTTCCTCCAATTTTTACCGATCTCGCACTGAAGTACCGAAAGGAAGATTTACAAAAAGCGGATCGGCACGGCAACATTCCTCTCCACTTAGCATGCGGAAGGAGGTGTGCTAGCATTCGAAATAATAACAACAACGAACCCGAAACCGAAACACAAACCAACACGCCTGCAAAATCTGGAAATGGAAACAYCGCAACAGACAACTTGTTGGGCCTAAAATTGTTGAAGGCTTTCCCACGTGCGTCTCTCATCAGATCAACGACWACGAATCAATTGCCTCTCCACGTCGCCGTCCGCGCACAGCAGCCAATGCCGCTGATTGCGGCCCTCATCCGCACCTATCCGCGGTCCCTGAACATCCAGGACCCGATSACAAAGTTGTTGCCGTACGCTCTCGCGGGACTCGAAGACGGAACGAGCGACGAGGCCAAAGGAAACGATTCTCTGTGGCTGTCCTTTGCCTTGCTGCGAGCCGATCCGTCCGTTCTCCACCTGCGCAATCTTACCGATGCCGATAGACGCCCGTGGAGTGAGGGCTACGATCGCGCCACGTTTGACAAAAAACCCATGGGAGTAGACGAATCCTACACGGAACAYTCCTCGCGCCGCATCCGGCGTCTGACAATCCGATGACGAGGTAATGGGTGAATAATCCAGAAGAACAATTTTACGACTCCACCAATATATAAAAATAAAGTTTTGGTTTTGTTTAATAGTATCGTTATAGCCAAGTGAAGTATATCACTATACACGTAATAACACACCCTCCAAGCACAAAGTAGGCATCCGTGATATCCCGTCGTTCAATGATCTTCATCGTCGAGTTCGATATCCCCAACCGATCGTCGATTTGTCCGAGAAACCTGGAGACACCMGTCATSCGCTGGCGTTGCTCCACGAGGGCGCTGAGACTCGCCTCGCCGTTCGCGATCAGATCGTTTACCATGTATTGGCTTTGGCTCCACGATTTCGATTCGTCTGCTAGATTGTTCATGTCTCGCTCACTGACGGAAGAAAAATTCTCTTTTCGTTGCCGTCGTCTCGTCAGCAATTCGTCTCGTTCTTTTTGTTGGCGTACGTTTGTGTTCACGAGGCGATCGTAATGCTCCCCGGCTCTCCGCACACCGTCGGCTTCGACCCTCAGTTCMTGTATTTTTCGTTTCCAGACTTCTCTCTGAGCCGGTCGTTCGCGCATCACGAGCTTGTTCATCAGTTCGAGCTGCCGTGACAGTTCATCCAGAGAGATGAATAGCTCAGATGCGTGCAGTGTTCCGTTTTGTACCTGCGCCAGTTGTTGGCGAGAGTCGTACGCGAGTTTGCGGCATTTTGGAAACAGTTCTACTATCGAAGTCATGGTCCAAGTTTCTCTCCTTTGCCTTGATTACCTCTTTTGAAAGTCGCGTTCAAGAATCAAGAGTTTGCACTCGCTCTGTTTTGGAATTAAAATGTCCAAGTCGGGAGGAGAACCTTGCATCCAGGTCGTTCTCGTACCGGTA
>CAACVS010000603.1:71435-97442 GCA_900660405.1 Pseudo-nitzschia multistriata | reverse complement strand
AATCAATTCAATTTCATTCTGAATTAAGCAACACGAACCGAGATCATCTTGATTGGCGTGACAGGATTGTCATTGCGGGTGGGAACATTGGAGATTTTGAACGCAAGATCCATATTTTCAACCACCTAGAATTGAACCACCAAAAACGTTAGGACGTCAGGGTTGATCAAAATTTGAAACGGTCTTTTTTGACACTGCCAATCTACAAGGCCGCGAGTTCATGGATTTGYCACTACTAACCTTTCCAAATACAGGGTGTGCAGCTGGAGTTTGGCTGTCGAACCAGTCAAGGAATGTGTTGTCACTCACGTTGATGAAGAACTGGGAACCTCCGCTGTTGGGTCTTCCTATAAACGGAAGAAAGAAATTGGAAAAAATGATATCCTGTTGGATGATAAAACCTGGATAAATATGGAAGGGAGGTAACCTCCATCAATCAAAATTGCCTAGTCATTCAATGATGCACTCTGTTGCCTTACCGGTATTTGCCATGCTTAAAGTTCCAACGCTGTTGGAAATTCTTGGGTGCCCATCTCCTATTTCATCGGGAATGCATCCATCATGATTGCGAAGCATGCTTTCTCCATTGCAATTTTTGAAAGCAGTTTTTTGCATTGGGCCACCAGTACCTGTTCACGATAACATACCAGCCCAAAAACGTTTTCCGATAGATTTTTCCATTGGAGAATGGGCGGATCCAGTTCGTTAGGGAAGGAGCGTACGCTGCATGCTAATTTGCCGGAACGTYGTCGCTCTTTTCTTTTTAATAATACTGCAATCTAGACTTACCCGAGCGTGAACTGTTAGGGTCTTTCGAGTAGGGGCAACCGAATTGATTCATGAAACCAGGAATCTGTAACATTATTTCATTTGCACGTAGTATAAATATGAATACCAATCCGAACGAGACATATGTTTGTGAGAAGGATATGCATGGTTATTGATTGATTGCTTTATTGCCCAGTCAACTCGTATTTATCCATTTTGAGCTCTTGAAGAATCGTAGCACAATTATATACTCGCCACGCGATGAAAATGAAGACCGTCGTAGAATCCAGAGTTCGCAAGATCGATAAAGTTACCGCAAGTAATTGGCATCCTGTCGGTGTACAACTGAAGCAACGATGATGGTTGATTCATCCGTGAGATATCCAGACACAGTGCAATAGCATCGAGTTGGTGAGTCACGACAGGCACTTCTTAGCATTGAACACAAAAAACAAAGAAGCACCTCGTATTTCCAATCCATGATGCCAGTATGAATCTGTTCATCATCCGTGGATCCCGTGGAAAAYATYGACACCTGTTGCATGCGAACAATGGCCGGCACAAATCAAACAATGCGGTCCAATAGACTTGCGAGAGAGCCCGAATCRGCTCTAACGCTAGCACCGYATCTTGAACTCGGTTGTTTGCCCGTCTCGAAAGCCGTATCTTACCTCGGCCTTGAAGGTCCCCATAGAGGTGGTAAATGTAGCAATAGACATGACAGCGAATTGAATATCTATTTTGGATTGATTGTAGACAATAGGCAAATGTCGTCCAAGACCTCTATCAGTTGCCTGCTGTACGTTGAGGAGCTAAGGACGGGTGCTACGAAACCGGTACGGTACCTTCGTGTTTGCAATGGTGATTTGTTTTGATAAGGTTTCCTCATTTTGACCTCATGAATTGAGAAAGATACGACCTGAGCACCTCAGTTGGTGTAATTCGCGCGAAAAAATGGTGCGCAGGTTTTTGGTTTAATGAGCCTTTTTTTACGACATCCGCGCGAGCACACCTTTTGGTAATTAGACCGTTAGCGATAAAACCAACGACAACAACATCTTCTAWTATCACATTTTTGACGGCAATTCTTGACATCAACGACAACAGCAATCTCTCCCGCTACGTTACATACAAGGGCTTGGACCAAGGAAATTGGTRTTCAAAGCCCCATACCAACCCTTGATGCTGTCATCAGCATCCTGCGAGAACAGAGATTCTATCGAAGAAAACAACAGACACTGTACCATATCCTTTMTATTGCACTTAAACAATGGCAGTCGYAGCGAAAGAACCACTTTATRACAGTAGTGTTGGAAACAATCAGGGAACCGATGTWGCCACAAGCTATGCGTCGACGGGAAACCGTACTGTGACTTCCAAACTCGATTCGAGACAACKACCTTCTATAAGTATATTTTTAAAAATGACGTTCAAGGAACAAGCGACTGCCTTCGTYGCTGTTGCCTCCATTTTCCTTTCSCTCGCTGCCATGATTGCCGAATSGAGCACTTCCGCCGTGATCGCCGGCATACTGCAGATAATCATGGGAAGCTACGCCTTTTATCAGCAAACCCAAATAACGACCATGGTGATCTCGAAGCAAAAGATAATGAAACTCGAAAAGGATGTTGTACGTCTGAAAGGAGAAAACACAAGGATGTCTTACGTCGTCGACGAACTTGATGGACGGGTGGAAGACTTGCTAGATGTGGAGGATGCTCTAGAGATGATTGCARCTTCTGAAAATCAATCCGTAGAAGAACTTGAAAAAGATGCGTATCTCAACCGTCAGATAGCAGCAAAGATAGAACATTGCGCGGAAACAAGTGCCATAGAAACCTTGATCTCTTCGATCTACTCTCGACAGGACAGTGAGATTGCTTTCTCAGAAGAAGAAGTAGCGACAATGATCCAAAAATTCAGAGCTATAAAGGGATTGACGGTAAACGAGGATCGATTGAGAGATGCCGTTTTGAGTAAAACAACTGAGTCGATCATTGACATGTTACAAAACCTAGTTGAYGAAGATATCCCTTTGAAGAAGCAAATATTTCGCTTCTATTAAATTGAAAAAAACTGAATGAATGTGGCAAATTCAGTACACAATGGGAGYACTTTGCAGTAGTAGTATCAAAGATGTATTTTTATATTCCTTTATATAATTGAAGTCTGCTATTTTCCCTCTTCTATTGGTTTCTATTTTGATTTCAACATGTAACCACAACGTGGATTATATCAGACAATTGTTCTCAAACGMTAAGTTTAGTGTATTAGACTCGCGAATATCCTATCCTCGGCAGGAGATTATGTTTTGGTGCGTGAACTAGTAGAAAGTTGTACGATGAGATCTGAGAATAAGTATGAACATAAATACATTCGTATATTACCGGATATTATTTGGKTGTAATTGCAACGATTCTTCGCCGAGAATTGGGTTTTCCAGCTTTGAGTACAACTCGACGCTGGGCCAGAACGTCAAGGCCAATCAACGCCGCTGGGCCTTCGTAKGGAGTAACAGAATCTCCAAGAATATTGCTAAATRCAGGTATGTCTCCCACAGCGACTTGGACAGGATCCCATGGGTTCCAATCGGCCKGAGGTGATTCAAAACCTACCGGTCTACCGGACTTGGAATCSAAAACTGGGTTTCCAGCATAGCTTAGTTGTTTTTCAACAGTTGGTAAAGTCAATGGCCTACCGTCGACACCGAGTGCTGCTATAACAGGTCCACTCCGATATACTGGATCATTCTTTGGAGGTAATCCCAAAGCTTGAGCGGCTTTCCAGTTGATGCAACTAAACGTAGAGCCGCAATCAAGAAAGCCTAAAATAGGCTGAGCATTTTTTTGGGTAGGCGTTGACACACGAATGCCGATCAGCATACTTTCATTTATGACAACAGCAGGAAGCTGAGCCAAACTTGAAGTATCTACAGTTCCTGGCTCGAAGAGTCTGATTCGGTTTTTTGGAAAGTCCAAGTCTACATCAAACAGCGATAGCAACTCCATCCCCAACATTCCTTCGACCGGATCGTGGGTCGGATCGATGTGCTCCTGGGGAAAACTCGTAATTACTGCAGTTAGTTTTGGCAAGTTAAGGGAGGATGATCCATCCGCCACATCGATAGAGGCACCGCTCAATTCTACCACTGAGTTCGAGGTAGTTTGACCTCCCGCTGCTAGTCCAGATAATCGACTGCGCCCTTCATTTATCCCTAAAACATGTTGAAGATGGGGCGTGATCAATTCGGTAGTCAATCCTGAATCTATCATGAAATCGAAAGGTCCTTGACCTTGAACTTTCAGCTTTAATGCGATATATTCTCTGCCAAAACCCCCTTTGGGAAGTTTGAGTCGGACCATCGGTACATCCACAAGAGGTTTCGATTTAATCTCGGCAGCTTTCGCTTCTCTTCTATTAGCTGTACCCAAGGATAGAATCCCGSTCCCCAGAAGTCCTCCAAAAGTTCTTCTATTAGGAACATTTGCGTACATCCTTGTAGACGTAGTGCAAGCAGAGGGGRATGAATTCCAGCATAAATTGGCAAAGTGATGGATGTCAACCGCTATGAGCGCATCAACTCCAATCAACTGAGATGAATTCCAGAAAACAACATTTAAAATCACCGGAGGAATAAAATCAATGAAAGTTCTCATTCTTCCTGGACATAGGGACACTCTAGTCTCAGCAATTCTAATYTCTTGAGGGCGGTGCGAGATTTATAAKATATGAAGGACAGAGTTGTCAGTTCCGAACAGAGCCACCAGTAATAACGTGATCGTATCTCCTTGGCACTTGCTCGTGCAACTCTTTTGCAGATCTATTGACAGAACAGAACCTTTTACGAAATTGGAAGCGAATCTTTTGTCTTTTGCCTACGGTACTCGTACTCGTACGAACTCGTCTAAGACACGGACTGAAACTAGTCCCTTTTGCAGGAATCGAGTCCCGCATCAATCACGTTTGCCACCAGAATGACGTTTTGGGGTTCGCTTCAAAAAAAATGATGCATGACTGATGGCTCGCGCCACCAAGGAATGCATAGCTGCTTGGCAGCAGAAGTGCCTTGCCGGTACGGCGTTGGCTTTCGAAGCAAWTACGACAAGTGTCAAATTTTTTAGCATGCCTCCAWGCTTCACATACCGAGTGCTTTACTCTGACCCCAAGAATTCTTTCYGKTGATTGTTTGTGCCGAAACTGTTGTCTCGACTAATCATTGAAGGACCAAACTGCAATAAATTAGACCGACTGCAARTTTGGGTTGACCGAAATCACAGCTTACAAAGATGCGGCTATCTTTCAGACCTTTTCTCTTCGGTATTCTCGTCGTCGACACTGAACGAACCGCCGTAACAGAAGCTTTCTCGGTACATGAACTTACTGCTGCAAGAGTTCGACTTTTTCAATATGAAACATCCACTATGATTCCATTGTACCCTCAAAGAGTGGACGAGAACGACTTTCGCACACCGGCAGCAAGTTTTACTTTTACGAGATGYGCGACAGCAACAATGACAGGAGAATTTATTAAGTCAGAATGGAGTGAGGGCGGTGATTCGACAAAGCTGTCCTATTTGGATGTTATATCATCTATAATACCTTTTTCGAAAKWCAACGATCAGAATCTWGAAGAAAYTAATTCAGGAACGAAAGACGAGCCCCTAGCTCAAGCCCACCGGATTCAACAAGCTTATCAAGAGTGGTGCGAGGTAAGAACAATGCAGCAAAACCATACTTCATATTTTGAAATTKAGGTGAATACTTACCGTTTCGGAATACACACCAATCTTATTAACCAATCGAATAAAAGTTTTATGGAAAGATTTCGAACAGAGAACGTCTCGGCGTCTTCGCATCGAACTTTCTGGCTGTTCAAGAATTTCACGAAAACACGGGTAGGCCATTGGTTCTGAACCAATTTGCTGATTTGACTGAAGAACAATATCTGAAAGGAGAGGAGCAATCTAAAAACGATAGCAAAGAAGCRACGATCGCTCCCGAGAAAGAAGCGGAGGATCGCATTCTTGTGGCGTACCGAGAATGGTGTGAGTAYTACGGACGAGTGTGGGATGAAAATCGTCTCCCAATTTTTGCTTCGAACTACGTCGCCGTAGAAAAGTATCATGAACATACAAAAATGCCTCTAGTACTCAACGAGTTTGCGGATATGAATGAACAGGAGTACGAAGAATACATKGAAAGAACTACGGAATTCACTGAAYCGGAATCTACTGGATCGATGGCATCTGATAATACTCCATTCTCGCAAGAAGAKCSAATGGCATCATATCTCGATTCTGAACCTGTTCAAAATCCAGTTGACTTTCCACAAGTCAATGAAGTACAATCATCCGTCCCTAGCTCTCCAACGCAGACTGTTCAGAGTGACAGTAGAGATCTTCCTGAGTCATCGCACGTTTGGGATGCGTCGTCATCGACATACGAAGTTCCTGCCGTTCCGAATTCAATGACACAGGTAGTTCAGAGTAGTGATGTCGAACAGTTTGCACGATTGGATACATCGTCATCGATAGATGAGGATTTTGCTGCTCTCCAACAAACAGTTGCATCGCTGACTGCCATGGTGAATGATATGGCATCGGCAACTCAAGTTGTGGCACCGCGCACACAAGCTCAACCATTGGATTCGTTAGTCATTGACGTGCTCCAACAACAAGATCATAGCATTAGCCAGCTCGAAATGTCGATAGACGGACTGCACCAGATTCAAATGCAAAG
Organism: Pseudo-nitzschia multistriata; assembly: GCA_900660405.1. NCBI lineage: Eukaryota > Bacillariophyta > Bacillariophyceae > Bacillariales > Bacillariaceae > Pseudo-nitzschia > Pseudo-nitzschia multistriata. The sequence goes on along the minus strand of CAACVS010000603.1, from coordinate 90,935 downwards.
CAGCGACTTGATCGAGCTTGTTTCTAACAATCAAAAACAAATGACCGACATGATGGAAGMGGTTCAGGTCGAGATTGCTGCACTCGAAGAGGAACGGCAGCTAAACAACGAAAACTATGCGTTGTTGTTAGCCCGAATCGAAGAGTTGGAGGAAGCAGTCGCAAAACACGATAGCGATGACCCCTCTTTGCAGAAAGCACTGGTACTGGCGCACGCAACAGCTACCACAGGGAGAATGATGGTGGAAGTCAAACCCAACATCCCAGCTATTGGAGCAAACCCAATGKTCAAGCCAATAAATTTGGACCCGCAGTAGTGACGTCTCTAGTCATTGCTGATTTGGATGAAGCCGATGTGTGCAAATGAAAGCTAAAGGAATGGGCTACGAAAATTCCCTCTGGCGAAAGCATGCGACCCAATCAACATTTCACCATCGGAAGGGGAGTATAACTTAGAATCAATCTTAGGGTAATATTTCATGTATTTTAATTTACATAGAATTAACTAAAAAAGAATGCAACGACACAATCTCTTCGAAAATGATTAAATTTGGTGTTAGCTGTCGAGCATTTCCTTTTCGGCGTCCTCTCGCATCAGTAGATGAGTATCTTTTAGTAATTGACGATATTCGTCTTCCGTTAAGTTCATGCTGGACAGATAGGCTTCGCATTGATCAATATAATCCCGATTGAGTGAGCCCATCAATTCGAATCGAAAGAAAAAAGAGTCCCAGCGATCCGCTATGGTTTCGATCTGCTCCAGAAAGGAAAGTTTTTCGGCGGAATCGAACTCGTTGTACGTTGCTCCCGCCTCGATAAGACTCGAATGGTCTCGAACAAGCCGAGTGTATTCCTTCCTCACGGTGTCCGATTCGAAAGCCTCCGTACCAAACGGGAGTGCCGTTATCCTCTCTGCTGCTTGCATAGCGGAGATCGAGGGAGTCTTGTTGCTTGCAGGCGAAGACGACAGAGCCGTTCTTTTGGCATCTTCCATCATGGCGTTCAGGTCCAATCCCGGCGGAGGCACGGGCGCGGGTCTGTTGTCCGCAARAGCCCTCAGGCAAGCACTCTGCCATCGTACGAGCAGCGAAATAACGCGGGTAGACGTCCCGTGCGACGCCAAATGAGCTTCGGCAATTTTTGCGTATTCCATGGTTTGAAAGTCTGGCGTGGATTGGAGCCGCGCAAAAAGATTGTCCCACCGATCGATGGCGAGATCCATGTCGCCGGCGACCTTTCGCAGGGTGTCCGCACTCGGGATTTGTCCCAGCTGCATCTGGGACTGGATCCTAGAAAACCGTTCGGCAAAGCCCGGTGTTGTCTCCTTGTTGGCGTCCATGACCTCGGGTTCCAATTCGGTTACTGCCGTCGACCGAAAGGGGCAAAACGGCCCTATCGGAGTCAGTGCCATTSCGAGACTAAGATCGTCGCGACTAGCWCGTACTCTCCGATGTCGAGAGATCGTTTGGTGGCTTGCAAACCCATTTGCTACGAACGTCCCGCTCGAGAAAGCAATGACCGCCAACAGAGACTTCATTATCCTTGGATTGGGAATAAATTGCGACACTGGATGCTTGAGTTTGACACTACCTCAGTGAAGCCTCGCTGGTTTGTCCCTCTCTACCGTTCAACCCCACAACGAGACTTATTTACCCAGTGCGGTACATCAGGAATTCCAGCATCACATCATCGTTTTGATACCGGTAGAAGGTTTGTTTTTGATGGTTGTCGAAAGACGAAAACAGAAAACAAAAAATTCTTTCTTTTGATGGTATTTTCTCTTAGTCGGACTAGTCAACTAAAGTTAATTCCAACGAAAGTAACATTTCTGCCTCTTAAATTTGTCCTACTGGTAGTACTAGTAAAAGTACTAGTCGTCGATTTGTCGATAGTATTGGCAGAGGCCGCCGCGATTGCACCTCTCTTGTTATTAATCATCTCCATGTCAACTAGTAGTACTATTTGCTAGTACAATTAGAAATAGCACTTGCTCGTCCCACAACGAACACTCTGATAATRACAAGATGTTCTGTCTCGAAACCTAAACTACTATATCGCCAATTTTTACCCACTACTGGTTCACACTGCCGGCAAAGTTGTATCGGRGTCCGGTTCCGAACCTCGGTTGGTTACTGTATTTGATGGGCTGTTTGTGTTTGTGTGTTTTGTGCGTGCGTGCGTGCGTGTTTGGTGGCAACCATGTCGATTCGGTATTGAAAAAGTTGTACCCGAACAGGAATTGCCATTGCCACCCAGGGGGACCGGAAGCCTTGGCGTCACTCTACGATGTCCACGTCGATCACGTCCGGCCCGCCGCCGGTTCCCGGTGCTCGTGGGGTTTGCGGCGGACCCCGTGCCGCGGACGGCGGCGGTTGCGTTTGCGGTGGCTCGCCKGCTCCGGCTTGTTCGGCTTCCCGGTTGGCGTTTTCCAGAAACCAGGCGATCGTCGCGGTCGGAACAAAGTCGAGTCCCGGCGAGAGCTCCTCCACCAGGGCCAGGGCCGTGAAGAGGCCGTTCCCGAAGAGGTAGTTGACCAGCAGGGCGGAGATCGGTGCCCACCCGGCGTCGGTGGCCTCCCCAAGCCCCGGCGCCGCAAAAGACGCGACGCCGATGAAATCGATGAGGAGGCAGACCAGCAGCTTGAGTCCGGGGTCCATGCTTGCTCCACCGCCGCCGCCRCCATCGCCGCTGCTGCTGCCCTTGTCGCCGTTTCGAAAGCCGAGGCCCAGCGCCGACGGCTCCCGCCGTCCCCGCGGGAGGGACAAAAGGCCGGCTCGGGTTGCGCCGCCGACCAAGCCGTGTGGTGGTGGTTGTCGTTGTCGTGGTTGGTCTGGTCCCCGAAGCGATCCGGTGGGTTTGGTCGTTGCCGCCTYTCCCAGAGGCGATGGGAAGGCCGCCGCCCGCGGTCCGGAGGGCAGCGTGAATGCCGCCGCYCTGCCCGGGGCCACTGCAAAAACTGTTGCCACAACCACCAAGCCGGCGATCCGCATCGTTAGCCTCTTCGGCAAAATATTGGACAACATGGTTCTGCCGGTCCGATCGATTTGTGAGTTTGCTCTCGAGTACCAACAGTGCAAGAAAAGACAGCAGATCGGGATCAATCAACTTTTGTGTTGATTTCGACGAGTTCATCCAATGAATTTTCTTCTGTGTTGTGTCGATTTTTCTGTTTGGTACGTACGTTCTGTACCGATTAGCCCAATACAGCATTGTACGACTGAGCACACAGAGGACTATGAGTACGTACCAGTACCGTTAGAAGATCGTTGAAGTTGTTTTCTCACGATGCTACCGTAAGGTTCAAAGGTAATGATGATGTTACTGTAATTGTTTGAGTCGATTGAGTCGTAATGAACGTAGCCGTCGCATCAAAACTTTTCCGGCGCGAACCAAAAAAAAGGACAAAATTCGAAACTTCTCTTCACTCACTCATTCACTCATTACATCGTGGCTCCACCATTGTACCGATACCTTAGCGTAATTGGTACTCTGACACTGCCACGGAAGCCGACTCTTTCCTTCTCGTCTTTCAGTGCAAAAGCAGCGCTTCCTTYCCGCAGCGGGATTTTCGAAGCCACCACAAACCATAGGAACAGCAAAGACACGGCTCGGAACAGATCCCCGCGATGAACCCCGGAGGCGACMGAGGCAGGTCTTGCAGCGAAAGCAATGGGGACGGCAAGGGCAATGGCCATGGCGGTGGCGGTGGCGATGGCAATGGCAATAGAGACGACAACGACAACGACAACGACAAGGGCGTGGAGATGGCCGCCCGTTCCCTGATCGCCAAACTCAAGGGCGATTTCCGGGCCGAGGGAAAGCGCACGTGCCGCGATTGCCTCCGTTCCAAGACACTGCCCTGTCCGAGGGTGGTGGAGSTCGCCGAGCAAGGCTTCCCGGCGGGTGCCGAAGGCGGCGGTGCCCTCCCAGTACTCGCAAGGGCGCAAAKGATCCTCCTGGCCGGCTGCAAGAACGCGCTCCCCCCGGAAGGCGGTCTCGGGGCCGAAGCGGATCGGACGTCGCTGGTTTGCATGGACCAAACCTCCGCGGTGCTGCGGTTTGTCCAGCTGCTGCTGCTGCTCTCGGAGCGSGGACACGGCGAGGCCCCGGCCGAAACCTGTTCCGTCGCGGAGGCCCACAAGATGACGGGGTCCCTCCTGCGGRAGTGGACGAGCGGGATGTCCGCCTTTCTGGGGGCCAAGCGGATTCGGGGGACCGGGGCTTCGTCGTCGTCGTCKTCTTCTTCTTCTTCCGGGGGCGCGGGGGACGGGAAGGATCCGCTCACGGCGGACGCCACCATTGGGGTTCGCCGCGGACCCGTCTTTTGCCACGCCTTTTGCTCGCTCCTGCGCATGAACGAGTACGTGCAGAAACGCGGACCCCTGCTGGTGCCGTTGTGGAAGGGCATCTGCGACCTGGCGGAAACGCTCGTGGCGATCGACGACGAGGACGACGACGGCGAAGCGAGTGGCGGGGGGAAGGAGGACGGTGATGACGACAATGACAACGACGACAATGACGACGACGAGAACGACGACAGTGATTGGAGGGACCACTTGCCTCCCAGCCTCCTCGGTGACGCGATTCGAATCCTGGGCGATTTCATTCGAGAGGGGAAAGAGCGSCTGGAACTGGGAKYCGCCGCGCGTTGCTTGGTTCYCGGCAAGACCGACACAAGCRCAGCCGGGAACGACCCGATCGCCTTTCAGGGAAAGTTTGTCGGCTTCCTCGTCGCCCGGATGGCGCACCTCTTGAGGATCTGCTTTTCCGTTCGGGGCCACGGGGTGGCGCAAGACGAAAACACCCGAGCGGGGAACGCACCAACCCACGACGCCTGGAGGTCGCTCCTGGGGCTGAGGGGCACGGCAACGGCGCTCCAGCTGCTCCGTTCGGCCGAAGACAACCGCGCTGCTTCCGCGCAGGACACGGATCTGGCGGTGCTCAAGGTCTACTGCGAGCTTGCGGCCAAAGCGGGAAAGTGCGTCGCGGGGATCGTGGTGCCGAAGACGAACGGAACCAAGAATCGGCCAAGAGTGCTCACACCGGCCCTGGAGAGCCTCTTGCGGAGCGAAATGGTGGATCGCGGCGACGCCGATGACGGRAAAAACGAGGAATCCCACCGCCACAGAGATTGCGACGACGACGTTCGGTCGAGAGCTCTTCGGTTGAGTACCATGGGAAGAACCACCGGAAAGGTATTGGTGTTGCAGCAGGTCCTTCAGTTGATTCTTGGGAAAGGCGGTGGTTCCGGAACGGCCGAACCGCTCCTGGCAACGATGGAAACCCTGCTTTCCTCGTCGATTCCCCAGTGCCTCTCCGCCTGCATCGTTGCGGTGCGGAGCGGGGGCGGCGGGCCCGGAGCGATGCCCACCCAAGCGACGCTCCCCTCCACGATCGTCGACGGGTCCCTCGGGGCCATGGCGCGGGCCCTCCGGGAGATCGAATCGTCGCCGGATCTCGCGGCCCCCTCCCAGCGGGGGGCCTACAACCGGTTGCTCGTGCGGTGGCTGGCGAGCGKAACCGGCGGCACTCCCAGGACTCCSAACGCCAGTGCATCCGCACCACAACGCCGGCACCCGTGCCGGCAGCACCCCCTGGCACGAGAGATGGTCTTGTCCCTCCTCCACACGCACCTCGCCGGAACGATGGCGAACGCCCGCGAGCCCGGGAGTCCCGGCAGTGGGCCCGGGCTCCTGGCCTGCCTGACGAAATTGTGGATGGATCCGCGCACGAGCCTCCTGCTCCGGCGAAACATCGGGGCCTTGCTSGTGCGGCTGCAGTCCCCGCCGCCCTCCGGCGGCGCGAGCGAGGCTTTCCAAGAAACGGTCCGSCGGAAGATCGAGGCCGAGTTTGMGGCCTGGTGGAACCAAGGCGCGGCCTTGCACCAAGCGCCGGGGAAGCGCAAGCGCAAACGGAACMGGTGCCCCTCGCCCCTCCGCTTGCGGCAGCAGGACGTGCTGGTCGTGTCCCGKGTGCTAGGTTCCGGAAGAACCGTGTCCAGGRGCTTGGGGTCTTCTTCCGYSGGAGGGGAATGCCTTTCAAAAACGCTCCGCAAAGAGTTTTCGAGGCTGTCCTCGGTCTGCGCGAATCCCTCCGCCCAGAGCGGGAGGGAACTGCTGGCCTTTGCGGACAGAAACTCGCTCCTGCTGGCGTGGCTGGAACGATTCGTCGCCGCCGGACCGGGTTCTTCGTCGCTGGAACGCTTCCGGCAGGTTACGGGGCTGGACGCGTTCTCCGACGTGATGCAGCCGGTGCTGTCCCTGGTGTCGTCGCTGAAATTCAAACCAAAGCACGGCAGCGATGGCAATGGCAATGGCAATAGCAATGGCGACAGCACCCAAACACTAAAGAARAAAGTGATGCTGTACGCTGCCGCGATGCGCCTCTCGGCCACCACGGCCACCGCCTTTGGCGAAAACGGCAAGCTGCCCCTCGAGAAGGTGTGCCTCCTGATCAAGCACGCGGTTCAGAAGGAAGCCTTCCGAGAAACCAACGGCAACGCCATCGACGGTGCCGTTCTCCGGGAMCAGCACTCGATCCTAACGTTCGAGGCGTTGAACCTGCTAAGGTGCATCGGAAAAGCCATACCGAGTGTCTGCTCGGATCGAGTTCTCCGGGTAAGTAAYCTTCGCATCGAAATACGGCAGAACCAATRAAATCTCGTTCCCAACCAATACCGCAACAGAGCCAAACACCCYACTCACACTTKTTTTTGAAAGACGATCCGGCGGGCGTTTTCGTCCTTTCTTTCGTCCGACGATTGGGCGGTGGCATCGCTGGGCATCTCCTCCGTCATGTCCTTTGGATCCGACCTCCACGAAGCCCACCAGCAGATTCTGCCGCTCTGCCTCTCCCGGTCCAGCACGGGGCTCTTCCAGGCCCGCGCCAGCGGCCGGGTCTGGAGGGGGACCGACCCCGACGGGAATCCACKCACCGTCGAAGCATCCGAATCCGTCTTGGGCGTCGTGGACAAGATGGCACACCAATGGCACGGGGCCACCCATCCCGCCGAGGGGAGGAAGCCCACGGTCCGCGGCGTCCTCGGTTCGACGACCGCGTCCRCGATCGCGCACGGGTCCTACGTTCTGGAAATGCCCACCCAGGGRRACCGAACGGCGACGGTGGTCTTTCCACCCGGTCCGCAATCCCTCGAGGACATTCGCTACATGCTCGGGCTGCAAGACGGCGGGGAGGTCCCGGCGAAGCGGCTGAAGCGCGCCGTTGCCACGGCCGGAGGCGGCCTCCGGATGCTGCTGGTGCCGGTCTGACYGGGATGTGCACGCATAGAATTTTTTCCTAGCCTGCCAGAAAGCAGGGAATACACAGGTAGATCGATGCGATAGAATATGCAGTGCTAATGGAATATTGTATTACGATTTGAAAGATATCGGTACAACGCATGCATCGTCTGGTTTGCGTTTTTGCTCTACTGGAAGGTGGCCTGCTCGGCCCCGGCCTCCTCCCCTTCCTCCGGGGCCTCGTTCGAAGCAGGACCGGCTCGGTCCCCTTCCTCCGGGGGATCCCATTCGTCGCCTTTCGGGGGCTGCCCACTTTCTTCGGCGTCGCCTCCCCCCAAAAGGTCCCGGATGGCCCGGAACCGGCCCTCGTCGACACCGCTGGTCGCTGCCGGCGGGGGTGGCGCCGGATCGCCGTCCGTGTCGCCGTCCTTGTTCCGTGGGTCTTTTTCCTTCTCGCCGGTGCCCCGCGCCTCTACGGCCCCGTCGTTCGAGCCGGTSTCGGGCACCGCCGCTGCCGCTTCCTCCACTTGTTCGAATGTTTCGTCGTTGTTGTCTCCCTTCTCTGGTTCGGGTGGGTCCTCGTCGTCGCTGTCGTCGTCGAGGACGCGTCTCCTGTTTGGATTCYCTGGATCGGTGTCTTTCGCGTCGGTGCCTCCCGGCACGACGTCGGCAAAGAGGGCTTCTTCTTCGTCGTCGTCGTCTTCGTCCGAGTCCTGCAGGGCGGCCCGCCTCCGCTGGGTCCGGAGCAGCCGGCGCTCGAGGGGGTCGTCGAGGGGAACGTCCGAAGCGGAAGCCTCCGCGGACTCGCCGCCGCCTCCGGCGGAGGGGCTCACGACCGGGTTGACAGGGGCCCCGCGGTCCTTGTGGCCGCCGCCGGTCTTGCCGGCGTAGGGATTGGTCACGGGGGCCGGAGCCTTCGCGGGAGAGTCGGGTCCTCCCGCTGCCGGCGGCACGTTTTCGTCCTCCGGTGCGTGGTGCTCGTGCTGCTCTGGTTCTTGTTCGTGTTCCTCCTCCCGGTAGTAGTCCTCGAGCTGGCGGAGGAGGTCGCCGGCTTTCTCCAGCCCCAGCAGGCGCTCGACGCGGTCGTCCCGGACCGTGTTGCGCATGCCCGCAAGGCACTGCTTGACGCCCGTCTTGGACCCCAGGGCCCGGAGCTTCCAGGACTGCTCCCCCAGGGGCAGGCCGTTCGTCATGGCCTCCATCCAGTCGGAATAGGCCGAGACGAGCCGGCGGGAGTAGGACGCCATGGACCGGGGGGTCCTCGAGGCCGAGAGCCCGCGGAAGCGCAGGGGGAGTTCCCCGCGGACCGCCACCAGGCCCCTCGGGCCGGTGAGGTCCTCCTGGGTGACGCACCGGTGCACCTTGCGCCGGGCCTTTTTCCGCTGCTCCCGGTCCTGMTTCTCGTACTCGTCGAGGACCTCCTGGTCGGTGGAGGGGGCGGCACGCTTGCCTCCGGCCCTTGCCCTGTTGCTGGTGGTCCCTCCGGCCTCGGCGGCCTCCCCGTGCCTCCGCGACAGGAGGCCCTCCTCCTCTTCGGCAGCGTTGTCGTAGTCGTTGTCGTAGTTCGAGTCGTAGTCGGTGTCGGCGTCCGAAAGATGGCCGGAGCGGCTGGTCCGCATCGAGTCGAGGGACGGCCGGGGGAGGCCCAGGCGGTGCCCGGACCCCCTCCGGGCGTTGCGGGAGAACGACGAATTCATGGCTCTGTTTTGGTTTGGCGCAGTTGGATTCGGTTGGTTTTGGTTGGATCCGATTTGGTTGGGTTGGGTTTGGTTGGGTTCGATTGGTGTCGTGTCGTGCGATGTAACTCAAAGGGTTCGGGTGTCTCTCCTGCAGGCGCTGTCGGATACCGATGCGAGTAAGGGTGTGGGCATCGGTGCCTTGATGTTACAGGTATGTGAGAGAGAGCTSCGGATGAAATTCGGCCCGAAGCACAACACTACGTACTGTAACTGCAGGATTCTGCACCAATTTGCTCCTTGTTCGTCGTACTCGTGCTACGAACTCGTTTTCTTCCAATCACGAATGGTTTGGTGGGCCCCTCCCTTGGCGCGCTACCGAATCCTGCCGTACGTACGGCACTCGTACTCGCACTCGTAAAAACGCCACCAATGCTGCCGTACCGGTACATACTTATACGTAGGAGTACGTACCATCTCGTTGAAACAGTTTTGCACACTTTTTTTGGCGCGAAGTATTGGCGCGATTTTGTTTTGATTTTTGTTCGACTCAAAAAACTTTGTTTGATTATGATTGATTCGAACCCAGCGCACCATCGCCTCGATCGAAAAAAAGTGGTTCCCCGGCATGCATGGCAGCGTAAGATCTGGTGGCAGCAACATACCTTGTTGCACCGACACACCGGCTACCGCATAAGCCACGCTTGGGACTATCGTAGCGTACTGTACAGTACGATAGAACTTGTACCGTACCACTCTCTGCCATGCCCGCACTGGCGTTCACGACAAGAACAGGATACGATACGGCGTGATAGATTACGATACGTACGAACACCAAACAAACACCGATAGGGAACGAATCTCTTGTGTTGCGATACGATACGAAACAGCAAGGGATTTTGGGTTTGCGGAACGAAACGAAACGAAACGAAACGAAACGAAACGAAACGAAGCGAAACGAAGCGATCAGCTAGCATCCAGAACACCGGCGTCAAAAGAAGGGCGAGCGCAGCGGCACGATGGCGTCGCAAGATACGACCGCAACGGCCGCGGAAATAGTGACGGGCAACCAGTATCCCGATTACGACGGCGATTCCGGTGAGTGTTTGTGAACGCAAGATCCATTKGGAGACTTCGGTGTCCGATCCTGTTTCGGAGGAGGTTTCGAATCGCCTGTTTTTTGGTCTCTGCTTTGGCCGACGGTCTCGCATCGTGCACAACCCAACCCCGTACCACTCACCATCGCAACGCAATGCACCGCCCTTGTTTGATTTCTTGGGTGGGTCCGTCCGCCGCGCAACCCAACGCAACCCAACGCAACCCAACGCAACCCAACCCAACGCAAAACAACGCAGCCACCTTTGCGAGTTTCGTGCTGGAGCACACCATCCGGCGGGTCGTCCGGGGCAGCGGGGACGGCTCGGATTCCGAGGGCGAGGACGGCGACCAGCGGCTCTTCGAGCCCACGGGCGAGACGGGAGCCTCCGGCGAGGCGATCCGCGTCGAGCGGGTCCCGTGCTACCCCCGCCTGCTGCAGAAAATCGCCGACAGGGACTACCCGACCGACACGGCGACGACCTTTCTGGTCGAGGTCCCCCTCTCGGAGCTCGTCGCCTGGGACTCCGTCCGGGGGGGGGACCTCTGCGAGCGGGCGGCGGCGAACGGGCAGCGGTACCACTCGCTCTTCTGCACGGTCCTGGAYGGCATCCTCAGGGACAGCTTTCGGCCGTCGGGGGGGGTGACCCGCAACCCACGCGGCCGCGGCTCGGTCCTGCTCAGGGACGCCATGGACGTGCTGCAGGAGCAGCGCATGGCCCTCCACCGGCAAGCCCAGCAGCAGCAGGACCAACAGCAGGAGGCCGGCGTGGAGGGGGACGCCGCCAATGCGGGCGGCGGCGACGAGCGAAACGCCTTTCCCCCCCTGCTCATGCGGCGGTACGAGCTCCGCATACTGCCYCTCGGCCGCCGGGGGAGCCTCTTTCCCTTTGAGGACCAGTACCACCCCTCCAAGGCCGCGGCGGCGATCCCGAGGGGGGTCTCCCTCCGGCACGTCCGGTCCAAGAGCATGGGCCGGCTCGTCACTATCACGGGGATGATCGTCAAGGCCTCGGACGTCCGGCCCATGCTGCAGGTCGCGGCCTACACCTGCGACGTCTGCGGTTCCGAGCTCTACAAGGAGACCCACCGGCAGCGGGACTTTGTCCCGGAAAAGGTCTGCCCGGTCTGCGTCTCGGGGGGGACCAACCCCGGGGGCGGGGGCGGCCGCCGCGTCGTGGGCGTCCTCAAGCTGGAAACCCGAGGGAGCAAGTTCACCAAGTTCCAGGAGCTCAAGCTCCAGGAGCTCCCCAGCCAGGTCCCCATGGGGCACATCCCCCGGTCCCTCAGTGTCTACTGCCGCGGGGAGCTGACGCGGTTGGCGAGCCCGGGGGACGTCGTGACCCTCGACGGGATCTTCCTGCCCCAGAAGGTCAACGACGGACACGGGGCCGCGGGCCGCAGGGCCGGCCTCATGTCGACCCTCTACGTGGACGCCCAGAACCTCTCGGTCCACAAAAAGTCCTTCGACGACGCCGCCACGAAGCGAGCAGGAGAGGAGAAAGCCGGCGGGCTGGACGCCGACGTCCGCAGGGTCGCTTCGGCCGAGGATCCCGTGGGGGTCCTGAGCCGTTCCATCGCGCCGGAAATCTTTGGCCACGCCGACATCAAGCGGGCCCTGCTTTTGCAGCTCACCGGGGGGGTCTTTCGGAAGATGGCCGACGGGATGAAGATCCGGGGGGACATCAACATCTGCCTCATGGGGGACCCGGGGGTCGCCAAGTCGCAGCTCCTCAAGCACGTGGTGAGCGTCGCCCCCCGGGGTGTCTACACGACCGGAAAGGGGTCTTCCGGCGTCGGCCTCACGGCCTCCGTCACCAAGGACAACACGACGGGGGAACTCTCCCTGGAGGGGGGCGCGCTGGTGCTAGCGGACCGGGGCATCTGCGCGATCGACGAGTTCGACAAGATGGACGAGGCTGACCGGTCCTCCATCCACGAGGTCATGGAGCAGCAGACCGTGTCGATCGCCAAGGCGGGAATCGTGAGTCCTGGTTTGCGACGCGCTTGCCGTGCCGTGCCGTGTGCGTTGGGTATGCGTGTGGTGCGGGAACACAGTGCTCTGGAATTCCGTGAACCGATGTGATGCGATSCTAGGACGCCATGATTCGACAGCAACCCGCGAGCAATCGGTGCTGCGTGCCTGCGTTGCAAGGGTTTGCAATCAGTGATGATCACTGTCCAACTCACCGACTAATTCGTTCGTTCGTCTTTCTTCTATCTCTCCTGCTCGCAGGTTGCCACTCTAAACGCACGGGCGTCGGTTCTTGCTGCCGCGAACCCGCTATACAGCCGCTACAATCGGCACAAGTCTCTCTCCGAAAACATCAATCTGCCCAATTCGTTGCTGAGCCGTTTCGATCTGATGTTTTTGATTCTGGACACACCGGACATGGACCGCGACATGGCACTGGCCCGCCACGTCACGTTTGTGCACCAAAACGAGGGCCTGGAGGCGCAACCGGAGGACCTCGACTCGGACGACGACGACGATTCCGGCAGGGCCGCAGAAGAAAACTCGGATTTCAACGAGGAGAAGGGGATCGTCTCCCCCCGGCTTCTTCGGGAGTACATTTCTCGAGCTCGCCGCCACGATCCAGTGGTTCCTCCCGAAGTCGCACCCTACATCGTGGAAGCGTACGTGTCTCTCCGAATGCAGGATCGTCCCGGMAAAAGTAACAACGGGAACAAAGTCGGGGATCAGACCGTCATGACCGCTCGACAGCTCCTTTCTATACTGCGACTCGGCCAAGCTCTGGCTCGTCTGCGCTTCAGTGATTATGTAGCCAGGGAGGACGTAGACGAAGCCATCCGATTGACACACATGAGCAAGGCTAGCCTGTCCGAGGAGACAGGCGAAGACGGAAAGATAGTTCGACGGGAAGACGTCATGTCACGAATATTTAACATCATCAGAGACTATTCTGCGACGTCGAACAGTACCACGGTCGAAATGAAGCTCGCCGAAGCCATGGTTATTAGAAAGGGTTTCACAGTTCAACAGATGCAATCCTGTTTGGAAGAGTACGAAGCATTGGAGATTATCCAAATCAATCAAAATCGTACCCAAATACATTTTATCTCTTAATACTGGGTGCCTGATCCTGGACGCTTCATTGAACCCATAATTTACATCTGACTCAGTATCACATCGCCTTCTACGCTACCCTTTGATAGAGCTTTCGTTTGCCCCAAAGGGCTAGGAAGATCGAACTTCGTGTTCATCTCCCCTACACTGCACGCGGTGCTGTTACTCAGGCATAMGGCATCGTCGCTCCTAACGGATTTGTTCGCCGCTACCGTCCTCAGTGCCATTCGTTCCGCAATACGCAGATTCCGAAAGGCATGAGAAACCTTTGAACATGAATCCTCGTCTACAATCTAAGCCCAGCCTTCATCGTCTTTTTTCAGAAACCGTCCGCCCTGGGAGTGAATTTTGTTCATAATTTCACCTGCCAGAACGTGTTAGGTCGTTGAAAATTCCAAGAGTCATATTGAGGGGTGTTAGGAAAGTGAGTCTACTGTTGTCGATGGCGATCCTGTCCATGTAAAGGATAATTGGGACCTGGACTTTTTTCATTTCCGTGTTGCACTTTCTTTTCCATGTCTCTATCCAAAAAGTTCTGTGGCGAAGTTCACAGATAATGTCATCATTTCCAAGTGGATGATTCCATTAGAAGGAAGTTGGGTCATTCTGGATAGGGAAGGAAAGGTTGAGATGGATCAACAAAAGCTTTGTAACGCCAGTCAACGACAACGGGCTCAAACTCACCGCCTTTGATTTTGGGGGCTAGTTTGTGCAATTCTTTCATCAAAGATTTGCATGTGTTTTGAATAAGTTCCCTTGAGACCAGGAAAAGAGTTGTAGACTCTCGGCTTCAGTTGCCCACTGATAAAGCTCTCTCTTGGCATCAAGAGGAATGTTGTGGTTGCGCATTAGCTTCATGAGCTTGATTTTTACCTTCAATTTGTCAGAAACGTGGTGCTGACAATTGGGCTTAGATATGAGAGGGATGGAAAGTTCTTGTGGTGCCAGGTGATTCAAAACTGACAGCAGATGGCGTTCTCTGCTGTTGACAAGTCTATCATGTGTATTCTCAAGAGAGGAGGGGGGAAGGAGGTTCAAAAGAGGATGTCGCGTTGTCAAGTTCATCCTCCAACAAGACACAGTCAATTTGTGGACAGGTTGGATCAAACATAACCTATGAATCAAGATTTTCAGGCAAAGCAGAACCTGGGCCTTTTTGGGGGTTCGTCGGACAGAATTCATGGCCCAAGGGAGCCTGATTTTTCCAGGGTCGAATACAGAGGTTGAGAAATCCCTTACACCACCCAAATGATGACCGTAGTGGTAGAAACAATCATCATGGTCACTGAGATGATGTAAGAGCTGCTGTCTAGACGTGACAACACCGTCATTTTGCCTTCTAGGTAGTTCCAGAATATTGTTACCCAAAAACTATATTTTGAGAGAAGATATGATTGGTATAAACAGATGAAAAAACAACGCGAGCCAGATATAACCAGGGGTGAGTATGATAATAGAGGGCCATTTACCATGTGATTTGCTTATAGATCCATGTCATTGGGAAGCCAAATGATGCTCTACTAGTGGCTTAGAACTAGTCAGCCAAAGTTATAGGTAGAGTGAGGAGGCGAAAATCGTTAATTCTAGAGATAATTTTATTACTTCGTACGAATTRAGTGGTTCTCTTTTTTCTTTTTTCAGTACTAACAAAGTGGCCCTAGCAGTTCAAAGCGCTGGAGCGCGAGTGAAAGCTACATTACGGAAGCGCAGAAGAACTACTGGAAAAGGAGACGTGCACACGAACGCATGTCCCGAAAAKAAGGCCAAGTTATCTGCGTCTGTGGATATCTCGGAAATTGTCAGACAAGAGTGACAGGTAGGACGCGATACAACTGAACAATATATCTTGGAATGCAGTAATTACTGACAACATAATCACCGAAGAGGGCATCTATTCCCTGACAACGGGGGCATGCCGTGGAAGTAAAAAACATACGTGAACGACGACGTGACTGTCATTGTATTGTTGTCAACTTCTAATTGCTGTTGGGACATACAATGGGCGGGAAGGAGAAGACAGAAAAAAAAGCGAAGACTTCTTCGTTTTTTCGTCGTTTCTCCGATGTGTTGAATGCAGAAGGCGTCACGGRAGATACAGGTTTTCTGAGTACCACAGGAGGTCGTGTTATCGATTCGAGGCTGCTGCACTCGAATGCGCTGTTTTCGTCGACGAAGGAACCGCCCGTCGGATGTTTTGCGTCGACGACTTCTTGCTCTGATTCAGTCGACGAAACKGTTTCCTTGGCTTCGTCCTCCTTTTCGATGTCGTCTGAATTCTCCTCGATCCACAATCCAAGCGCAGCAAAACATTTAAGCGTTGGAACTACACACATTTTCCCCGCTACATCTCCCAGATCGTTGCCACTCATTCGTCACGAAGATGAATCACCCAAGTTGGCAAATGCCAAAGCAGAGGTTTCTGCCGACAACAGTGCCAACACGATCCTCAGTAGCAATGGCAGCAGCTATAAAAATATCAACAGCAGGAATGAATGGRAAAWCAAAAGGAGCAATTTCACCAGCAGAAGCAGCAAAATTCACAATYTCAAAACTAGGGAAAGCATTCGACAGTTACGACCCCAACGACTTCCGTCTCAAATTTTACACGCGATCCTATCTCTTAACCGAGACGATGTTGTGTGGGAGGAAATTGAGGACGATTTGTTCATATTGCTTGATGGAAATGTGGATCGACTSCTAATCTTCGAAGAATTCTTCTTGCGTAAAAAACACCACRGCAGGGAGGGACGTGCATCGAGGCGATGGTCCTGCGAATTGATGCGGAGTTTGGCGTATCTCCTCTCGAGCGAGTCCAATCGAGATATGACAATGCACGATGAGCACGTGTCACGGATCTCTAGCTTTTTGTCGACAGGAAGGCACCCGCGCGACCTCAAACTGGCCGCGGTAGAATGTCTTGCGATGCAGTGCTTGCTCAAAACCAATGAATACAGCAATTCCAACAATTCTGTGAAGCTATACCTGGAGCGYATGTTTGAATTTTTAACCTCTAGGAGAGCGGCCTGGGACGATGACCTTGCGGAGAATCTGTCACCCATAACAATGCCACTTTTGTGCGAAATCAGAGCGAGATGTTTGAGAGATCTGGATCTAGAAAGGGAACGAATTCGATCTGTAACRGACAAAGGAAACACCACTGCGATTCTCATTGCTGCAGGGGCCAAAATAGTGGAAATAGGGATCAAAAAGTCGAACAAGGCTATTGAAGAGCAAATCCATAGTGTGGGAAACAATATGAGAGTTTGGATGGATGGCGAACGCGACGTCGAACAAYGCGAACGTCAAAATAATCAGAGTCCGAGGAAGGCGGGGAAAGAAATAACGTGCTATGGTGATGCTGTAGTGCTCCGTGCGTTCTCGGGTTCGGCGAAACGGGCATCCGAGTACGCACGACAAGGCAGCACACTCGTCGCTCAATCCACTCTCGATAGAACTTTGTCTRGCTTGTGCSAAATCGGAAACAAATTCGACGAAACCACCAACACCATGACGGATCATATCTCACCCGAAAGCCGTGAGATCATCCGAGCAACTGGAAAGGTTGGAATGGCAAGCGTCGGAGCGGTTGCCCTTGTTGCAGACGCCGTTCTAGAAACCAGCAAGAGCGTGAGTTCGAAAACCGTTGGAGTGACGGCCGACATTGTTGGCCATAAATACGGAAGTATCGCCGGGGACGTGGCAAGGGATACCGCCGACACGTACGACAATGTTCTGCAAACAATGGGAAACATCACGCTCGTGAGCAACGGAACGAAACTAGTGAAGAAGGTGACRAAAAATGTCGGGAAAAATCAGATTGATGGAGACATCGAACAAGCGAAACGCATCGTTGGTCAATTGGAGCGGCGGGGAGCCTTTGTAGCAAAACACGCTCTTGGAATCCAATGGGCGGAAGGCAGCTTGACAAAGGAATTAATTTGCGGTCCTGCTTTTGATGGCGACAGCGACGAAAATGAGGATCKTGGATCGGAACTTCCCCACCAAACATCAATGAGCAACGCAAAAGMTGTTGCAGCAAACGACCAGCAGTAGAAAACAAATTCATGACCGCTTCAAAACCCTTTTAAGAGGCAACGTGAAAATTGAAATTAATCAATTCTCTGCTTGCAATTTGTATGGCTCAAGCCAAATTTCAAAGCAACGAGTATGAAAGATGWGGGCAAAATGAAGTGGAAACAAAACGACGGCATCACAACAAATCGTCTGATGGGCACTCAGCGAAKGAACATTATAGAGTTATAAAGTGTRTAAATATTGTGATTTGATATTGAATTCAGGCATTRATTTTTAAAAATCCCAATAATACTCCAATCAACACCAGAAAAGAATTCTGCTTTGCGATGCACACCACCCAATGCTAGCCGATCTTAGTCCTTTAGCATATTAGGCTGTAAGTCCAGGAGAGCGACGGACAACTCTTGCGCTTGTTCAGATACAGAMGTGGATCCTTTTCCACATATGAGATCGTGTCTCGGCCCGGAGCAAGTTTTTCCTATTGTCTCTCGAAAGTCGATCSCCTCGTCCACACCAAGYTCCCGCAAGGTTTTCAAAAACGCGGGTCGTCCAGGCTAGCACAGAGGGAAGCGGAATTAAAAGCGCGAAACAAGTAATCGCAAAAAGTCAGACAAAACAAACAGACACGAACACATTTTGTATTGCTCGMAAAGACATGAAGTGTCCTCATAGCTTCGCTCCCTGCTACCACAACTGTGGTTAGGAAATAAATTTAAAAMACRGACACCACTTTGACGTACCCGACCGGGACTGTCCCCTATGATCACCCTACAATTCTGGCGCAAGGCTTCCACCGCTCGGTGCGCCATAGCGATTCCTGTCTTTGGTTCATACATTATATCTGCAGCAACCACGATATCGATTTTGCTGGTATTTCCTTCCGGAAGAGATATCGGCAATTTTTGTTCCAGAGCGCACATATCTAGCAACTCCGTTTCAATAATTTTTGAGTTGCTGYTGTTGATCGTATCAGCGGCGTATCGAGTCAGTGCCAGGGCCAGTGGTTCATAGTCAGTAGCAACGACTCGTTTAGCTCCACCCATGGCGATGGAAATCGATACCAGACCAGTTCCCGTACCCAATTCAAGTATGGATAAGGAAGGAAGATTATTTCGCAAAGTTGATTCCGACAATATATAATTCGAAACCGCCCACGCGGCTGGCCACAACACAGCACTTTAAACAAATATCATAGATGTTATATGGTATGTTTTTGATTTTAAAAATAATTTGAGATCAAAAATAATTGGGAAAAAAGAGAACACTCATGTGAGAATCATTGTCCCGAATTAATAGCAATATAGTTGGAACTTCGAAGTTTTTCTGCCATGCACTCGTACCCGTAAGGATCACCTTCTGCTATGCGTGTTGGCTTGTTTTCAGTCTTTTCTTCTTCGAGTTCTAGGCACTCATCGACGAGCTCTTCTTGGGCATCTGCAGTTGCCTCCAAGACCACGACTCTACCCACAAGAGGGAGCTCGTTGGCAACTTCTCGACAGCGAACCCCTTTTACTGAGTGGAACCGTTCTATCGGAGGATCAAGCGGTGYCAAGATGCCAAAGCCATCACTGYCATCCCCCGCGAGAGAAAACACTTCGTGTAGAGAGCAACCGCCAGTAGCACCTCGAACAACGAAAGCCAAAGTCGGGGTTCCCTGTTCCGCGATAGCAAGTGTAATGGTAGCCGCTAGTAGCCAAAATTCTGCGAAGATAATGGTCCGAAGTCGAATCATCTCTGCCGTGGTTGGAACACACGATGCTCGTATGATCTATGTTTGAGATGTAATTCTTGCTTTGTCTTCGATTGAGAAAAAAGGAAAAAAAGAGTTTTGATGTTTTCTGACGGATCTGTCTGACCGACTGTACGGAAAAAGAAAAGGAAGAGAAATAAACGGAGTTGACACGTTCAATTTTAGTTTGGTATTAGTACTTTCACTACGTACACGACGCGTACTCTTGCCTAAAAATACAACCAAGTCATAGCGAACTGGCAACCTTACGGTAAAACTCGTACGTACCTTTCAGCGGACAGTTCAGCAGCTTGCGGTCATGGAAAATAATTTGCTACTAGTTTTTCAGTCTTCTGTACCGTACGGTAAGGCAGGGTCATGTACACTCCGAATAATGAACGACCTTGCGGCATTCGACAGAACAACAGCTCTGTAATAGCTACAGGAGAGCCACCGAAACGAGCGTAAAGAAATTAAAACGTGCATGTTCGCGCGATTTTAACGGATTTCTGAAAAATAACGGTTTCTGGTTCTCCAGTACTAAGGTTGTTTTTAAGGGGGCATAGTCGATACCTTTCTTTTGGGGGGAACGTGACAAGTCATTTAATAAATAATAACTCGCCGATAATAAAATTTAATT